>JAMKCH010047592.1:0-24197 GCA_023653785.1 Ophioderma brevispina | reverse complement strand
CCAGAAGTCAAACCACAAACTCT
This sequence comes from Ophioderma brevispina, assembly GCA_023653785.1. Lineage (NCBI taxonomy): Eukaryota > Metazoa > Echinodermata > Ophiuroidea > Amphilepidida > Ophiodermatidae > Ophioderma > Ophioderma brevispina. Next base: position 24,174 of record JAMKCH010047592.1, on the reverse strand, counting down.
TTGTATGAACCACCTTGGAACCTAAATGCAGGGAAACGTACGTTCCATATGAGAGCAACCAAAATATGGAACAGTCTTCCTTCTGATATCCGCTGTAACTATAATACAATGAGTCTATCTCAGCTTAAAGCATCTACATTTGTAAATCGCACATAAACACATTTTGTACTACTGTAGATGTCTATAGTTTCATTTATACTCATTGCTTATTTGATTTTGTTCTGTGTTTAGTATTTTTTATCTTATGTTAATGTCTGTATAAGTTCATTCTGTACAAAAAAAAAAAAAAAAAAAAGCTGTAAAAATTTCATCACTATTTAATCACCTATCATGGTCTGATTTAGAATTCAATTGGTCAAGCTGTTTGAATAGTAGAAGCAAAAATGTGTACTAATTGGCCCATATGACAGTGGTAAACCACACTTGTGAGACATTTTTTGTTCACAACATTACACCATGCAGTACATTTACCGGGCCTTAATTTTCACTGGAGTATTAAGGACAAATGCGAACTTTCTTCTGATACCAAAATCCCAATTTTGATGGAGTAAAGCAATGGAACAATTAGGTCAAATCAGGTCACCCAACTCTAAATTAAATCCCCTATAATCAGTTTCATCCAAAATATGATTTTAAGAAGTGTTGTTACCACTGTATTCAAACATCACCAGTATCAGTCTAAAAAGTTAAAAGTTGAACAAAGTGAGCTACCTAACCCTACTGTTATAATGCAGAAGTATAAAAATATTATGAACAATTGCTAAAACAAGTATGTTGTGTCATTTTCTTTGTTGCATTTTTCACTAATTGATGGTACCTCGGGATAGTACCTGTACTACCATAACCATGTGCAGAATCGCTACTTTGAAGTTAGACAATAATGTGAGACCTAGAATCACCTTTTTCATACAGGGTGTCTCAAAAAAAGGAAACCCTCAAAGCGCCCTCTATATCACAAAGAGAAAAAAAAAGTAAACCCTACATAGTATTACACATCGGAAAAGTGCATTTCTGCAGCACCCGAAAAAAAATTTTTCCATAGGTTCATATTGAGGAGTTATGGCCAATTAAAGACTTTGGACACTTTTTCTTTAATCCACGGATTGTTACTGCAAGCCTGCATCCGTCCCCAAGTTGGGGGGGAGGGGGGGGGCAGAGCAGCGCAGTAAAGAAAAATGAGGCAAGATCTTGGAATTTGTAAGCCATGTAAACCAAGAATGTGTTTGGAGAAGGTGTATTGTCTAAAGACAGCTCAGAGAGTAACAATCCATGGATAAAATGAAAAAGTGGTACATATTTTCAATCGACCATAACTCGGTCAATATGTGTCCTTTTGAAAAGATTTTTTTCGGTGTCGGAAACCTAATGAAATGCACTTTTCAGATGTATATTAATTTGTATGGTTTACTCATTTCTCTTCGTGAAATAGAAGGCGTTTTGAGGGTTTCCTTTTTTGAGACACCCGGTAGCTGAAGCCGCATGCCGTGATGTAGCCAGAGTGAGGGAAATTTACAAAGCAAACGACATATATTCATGATAAATCGGTGCGCCTACTCACTTGAAGGTAAAATTGTACAGATGAAATAACTATGGGAAACTGCTGGCCTCCCAGCATGAGTTTGTTGTACGTTTGAGGTTACACTAATAAGTCAGTGTGAACATAACATTCAATAATTAACTCACAATGAGGTATTCAATTATTAGCTGAGCCAGCTTGAAGAGTTTGACAAAATTAGGATCTACTGTTCTCATGTCCGTCTCCAGCTCAATGTCACAGTATGTGATGTTGTTGACGAACTCCTGTAATACTGAGGTGTCGTACTCTCTCCTGATACGATCCACATCTATAGATGCTGTAACAAAATATGAAAACAATGTACTCACAGATTTGTGGCATCAATAAATCATCTTCATCCTTTAAAACAGCCAATTTCAAAAAGTTCTGAGTGAATATCTAAAGACTTAATAAGTCAATTACAGCCAAAGTTTTCATTGCATTTTTGACAGAATGCATCAAAAAATTAAATACAAAGTATATTGGTTATAATAAATCTTGTCGGGAGCCTCATAGCTCTCTAAGTCTCTATAAGGTCATAATTGGGTCATAGTTTTTGACCACAGGATAAATTAATGACTTTAATGATGCTGATCCCATTTTTGAAGGAAAAAAATGAAAAAAAAATGCAAAAAACCAGGGTGCCCTGACATAAAATCCAAAATGGCCACCAAATTCTTAAAAAATCATATTTCTGACCATAACTCAATAAGCTTTTTTTAACTACCTTCGTATTTGGTAGCAAAACCAATGTTTTGGCTAAGGATGTACCGATCCGATCGGTATATCGGTATCAGTCGGATCGGTATCGGTGATTGGAAAATCTCCCCTTGTCTACTGATCGATTTGATGACCATCGACGCAAAAAAAAATCAAAATGATATAAAAAGGTTAACAAAAATGAAAATTTGAAAAAAAAATCACTTTAGATTTTTATTTTATCTTTTTTATTTTTTCCCCCAACTTTTTTTTTCCTTTGGGACTTTTTAAAAAAAAATTTCCCCACATTTTTTTTCTTTGGGATTTTTTTTGGACGTTGTTGGTACAATCATGTCTAAAAAAAAAATTGGAAGTGAAAAAAAAAAATCGCTATACAAATGGCTGAGGATTACAAATCCGGAAACCAGCCACGGGAGGAGACCAGACTTGAGTTCGCTGTTTTGTTCTGCTGCTGTAGCCAGGGCCCTGGCTGTAGCTAACGTATTGCATGCATTGCTGCATGTCGCATAACTAAATTCGTCTCAGATTAGACTGTCCACACAAAAATGTGATCATTTTGCTGTTTGTTGTGGATTGGGCGATGGAATGGAAGCAGCAATATCTTGTTTGAAGCCTCTTAATAAGAATGTCACAATTTGACCCCCTAGCTTACTGAAAATAGGTAGACCAATATCCTTCGCACTTTCTCTATTTAAAGCTGTTAAATGTAATAAAGCATGCATTTATAAAGTGCGAAGGGTATAGGCCTATAGAATTAATTTAATTGCAGTGTATATTTTGACGGAATAAAGCAGTTTAGTGGAGTATGCACTTTATTCCGGAATAATAAAAACCCTAAATATTGGCAAGTTGCATTTTTTCCTACTAGTAGATTTAGGCCTACTACTTTCCACTTTCACTCCCGATCTTATCTCACCCGCTCACCTTCTTCCTTTCTTCCAAGTAGTGTGTGAAACGAGTGGTCAATTTTATACCACCCACTTACTCCTTTCCTATACTTTTCTTCCCCCCCCCCCCCCAAACTACAAATTCTGCATTTTTAGACATCAGTATGTACTAATTAGCCCAAATTAGTCCCAGGCCCGAAAAAATGTGGAAATCGGGAAGCTCCTTCCCGTGAAATCCTGCCGACTCGCGGGGAATTTTCATCAGTTTGCATCAAGAATGAGCATAAAACTGAATTTCAGGCTAGCATTTTGCCACAGAACCAAGATAACCTTCCCTAAGCAATCAAGCACTCCAGCAATTTTCATTAGAAACAGTAGAAAAATGACTTCCAACATCACTTATGATGTTGGTATCATGAACAACATATGTTTTGTATCCACCCCTCAATATCAATCATATAGTTGAGGGAAAATTTACACCATTTGCTTAACCATTGTCCTGTACCCATGCTAGGCCAATCATGGGCCTCCCACACCAGGGACTTTAGGGATAAGATAGGCATTTTACTGGAGCCTCCTGTCGGCGCATGTGTGATCAGATGAGCTGATATCGGCAGTGCTCCTGATAGCTTGTTTAGCAACAGTTTGCTACACATTTTTCTGCCATCTCTATGCTCATTTAAGATTGTGGACATAGCAATTTTTACTGGTAAACTTTGCTCTATCCACTAACAGCAAGATCGAGCTTTGCAAACAATTTGCTACACAAATAAAAGATCCTAGCGCGAGCCCTGTAGTATCGGGTTGCAGTTTCATTTGCAAAATGGTCTCATGGCGAGACACTCTGGCTAAAAATCTAGGGCGGCTCAAGTCCAGATTGCTATGTCTTGGCTAACTTTGAGAAATGTTCAACTTCACTGGCTAAAAACAATGGAACTGCTGAAGCAAATCGGGGCTAGAAGTAAGGCTCGTGGTTAAATCCTTTTAAATTTGAAAAGATGAATACTTTTGCTTCTGCTTCTCACTTGATGGAAGCATTTGAAATTTAACCCTGTGCCTTTTTTGTAAAGTGGACCTAATCCCCCCCCCCCCCCCCCATGGTCCGTTGTTGGGACTTTTTTGAACATTTTATCACCAAAAGAGACTTTTGTGTCCAAAATTTCGCAAATTTTGGGACCATTTTTATCAAAAATTTTCAGCAAAAAGGGGACATTTTGCCCATTTTGTGTGAATTGGGGGGGGGGCACCTGCATACGTGGGCCTTGAAAAAACCACCCCAATCTTCTCCAGTCAACACCCTGCTTGCTGCGGAACAGACCCCTGGTCCGCCATTCGCTGCAGTTACTTGCCGGGGCTTCTGTGGGTATTTGACCATTGCTGTATGGAGCAGCTTGCCTGGCAGTTCTTGGAGTACCACCCCCGTAATATGCCGTGTCATTGTGGAGTTATAATAAAATGTGTCCTGATCACTGGTCAGCCTGAAATAAAACATTTAAATTTCATGAATATCCCTATCTACAGATAACGCAAGACAATTTGTGATTGTGAAAAAAGTTTTCAGTTGGAATAAGTAATTTGACCTTGATAGCTATGACCCTCCCTAGCCATTGATACCAAAAAAAAGTTAAACATGCAGTATGACGTCACTGTTACGTGCAAACATGATGGTCATGCAAACATGCCGAAAAATCCTAAAAAATCGCAAAAGTCATGGTTTTTCGCCATTTTTTCAAGTAAAGTTTAATTTTTTGCCATGACGTGTGTCAAAGTATGCGCACACATGCTCTTACTACAAATCAATCAAATAAATAGACAAAACATAGGTGTCTGTAATCCTTAACTGGGGATCACCCGATTTAAGGATATGAAGTTGGCCACTCCAAAAACCCAAATCTGTAAAATTTCGCACCGATAATATGTCAATCCGTTTTGATGTGATAGCTAAAAACGTGATTATAAGCCCCATAGAGTACTCTGTAAAATTAATATGGTCGACCATATTTGGGGTCTCCTTTTTCGCTCATACTTTCAAACCAAACATCCTTTGAACTCTAAGATTCACAGGGTAATGAGAAAAATAGTAGCTTTCTTCCGATACCAAAATGTTGAGCACTTCCGGTAACATCCGGGGCTTCTGGGACTGGGCCTTAGCGATCGGGCCATGGTACCTTTAAGCACAAAATGGATTTCTGCTGTTTTCCCTTATTTCATGGAAATAGCTTTTCTTCACACAGGCTCGATTAACGTAGTGGCGCATCATAACCGTATATTCCGATTTTGTTCAAAACGGTCCCTTAAATCGAGTAAGGCTTCAAAGAAAAAAAGTCATGCAGTGGCGTGAAAACATAGCAAATAGGTGAGATCCCCCCTTGTTCCTCCAAGAAATTGCAGTTGAAATAGGCTTCGCTGTTTTTTACAACATTTGTATGATAATTACAATATTTACTGCCATCTGATAGCTGTGATGTTGGTGAATACTTTGCCTCAAAACATTTTTTTGGCCATGTAACACACATTCTTGGCCATACAAAATTATAAATTTGTCCTTTGTACCAATTCAACTCATTGAGATTTAAACATACAGCATTTCCTAACTAGCTTTGCTAAGATTCATGCTTTGGGAAATTAGGGCACCTTTATTGGGCTTCAAAGTTGTTTCACCAGCATCTTGCCATGTGTGCAAAATTTGGCGCTTATCTTACTGTGCAAGCCTTTATAAAAATTGATTTTTTTTTCCTATAATGCCAGAGTTGTACAATTTTGTAAACTGTGTGTATTCACTGATGCCTAAATAATAACCACACTCAGCAATAAAAGCAAATAAAAGGGTTTATTGTAGTGGGAAACCATTTAGAAGGTGGTGTGGCCCTTTTGTACGGTACTAGTCTTTGTCAGAGACGCCCTCGCCTTTTATCCACCAACCTCGAGCGCGCCGAAGGCGTGTTCATGCGCCAAGGTGTCGAGGCCGAGCGGAGCGAGGCGTCTTTGCGTCAAAATTGGTTTTTCCCTGTCAAGCTAATGTTCAATCAAAAGGAATGGTCCGTCATCGTAAGGCACCGCTGACTTCATTGAGGACGTTTCATATACTTGCCAATATCGATGACGTTGCCCATCAAAATTACCATATCGATTGTTGCACGGCCTAATTAGCATACGATTCACAGCAAAATATTTCCCTCAACAAAGTTCTTGACAGCTGCGAGTCCGGTACGGTAGGTGAGATGGCAGATGGGCCTAGTTGAGCCCACTCTGCAGAAATAAAAGTCCCTATTCCCACCTTACCCTGCATAAACACACTTAATATTAAACGAACTAGGGCTAACGGCCTTCATTTTAATCAAATAATTCGTATTGCAGTGACCATTCAAATTGCCACTCTCACAGACATGACGAGTATTTGCACATTCATTAAATGATGAATCCTGACCCCGCGTATCATCATTGCAAAATTCAATCCAAAATGATGTCTAGCTCACAAATTCACGCCGAAATTTAGGGGACAGCACGCACCTCCTAGTCTAACATGAACTACCTCGGGACTTACCATGATTTGTCAAGGCACCTCCAACCTACTGCACAATAAGCTAACACTTCCGGCCAACCATTGCAATGGCTGAACGATGCAATGAAATTACGTTGTACGACGAAACAACATCGTTCACTCATGACTGAAAATTCACATTTATATTAACGATCACATCAGTACATGTAGCCGTAGCTTCAAATACGCCCCTATTCATACTCAGTACCAGTCCCGTACGTGTAGCTATCGAATAATCCACACCGGTATCCTACCCAGTACAAACGTTGCAATGTAATTCCAATTCCACCATGATTTTCACCGGGTCGTTTTCCCGGCCGCAACATGTTCGCCATTTTACATTCCCGGCTCATCTGTATCACAGGGATCCTGGCTGTAATGGCTGTATTCGTTGGGGGGGGGGGGGGTTTTGAATCGGTTACCAACAACCAATTTGAATGGTTATTGATCAGTTCCAATAAACTTGTATTCTAGGAACTATTTTAAGCGAACAATGACATCACCATTGACCAATCAACGTTCGCTATAGTTTCGGAAGAAATATCCCGAAAATAAAGAGTAACAAGAAAAAGGAAATATTTGCGAAAAGGCTTGATTACGACTCAACTTGAGTGGGTCGAGAGGGGCGTACCTCCCACAATTGAATAATATCAAAGCCTTGATAAAATGCTACTAACTACTGACACACATGACGATGAAACTGTTTCAGCAACTTTACAGAATAAGTGCTCTTTATTTCCATAGATCATCAGGGTCATGTTGTCATTGGGTCCTAAATGGCCACACCCAATATAGTGGACAAACACAAGAGGGCTTACTTCCATCATTATTCACAATATGTTTTAATAGTTAAATGAAAAAAATGTTTTGACATTGACATAACTTGCGAACGATGAGTTGCGTGGTGTAACGCGCAGACTATGTATTTCCTTTACCACCACGGTTTGTAATGGTTCTGTCTGGCGGGAATGATGGAGTAGTCTCGACGCGGAGAAAAAGGAATTATGACGGAGTTAGTGAGGTATGCGTTTTATTCCACTTAAAGGGGCATTTCGTGATCCAAGCCTCGGCCCCCGACTACTTAAAAGATGTTGAGATTTTTCTATCATCTGAACGTAGCCGCTTAGTAAATCCATGTTGTGCCCCAATATTACGTGCATCGTGCAATTTCGGTCGCATCTGTAAGAAATGTAGCTGGACTAGGATATTACAGCACAGTAGCCTATGGGACCGTGGGAACGAGCAATTGCAACAACACAGAAACCGCAAGATCAGGATCAGCCTGGGGGGGCACTGTATTCAAAAGTGGATATGATGAGTGAAAAAGAAAACGCGTTAAAAAAGGGGTGTCTTTTTGCCAATAAGGCGATGAAAGAGCGTACATCGTTTAGGGTGTCCAAAAACGGCAAAATATGGAAAAAAGTGGGTAATTTTTGTTCTTATCCCTGAAAAGTTCGGTTTATAATCTGCATAAGCAGGATCAAAATCATCCAAAAATTGTAATCGGAACTTGGTAAGTAAAGCAAAGCAAGGATAATAAAGGGTATATTTACGAATCAATGACTGCGTACTTGTTGGAGGGTAATAATTAGTTCCAATAATTGTCACTATGGCATCATCTTTTAAAATTTTGACATAATCTTGAGGCCCATTCCATGTCAATATTCGAGATGTGCACCGCAGCACTTGTTGTGGATTTTTTTTTGTTTTAAGGGTGGTGGTGTAGACATTAATGAGATAGGAAAATCCTGTGAACTTTTGAGCATCATAGTCCATTTCGTTTTCCCGGTAGAGTAATTGAAAGTTAGGGGGGTCACCATCAAAAAGTGCCGGCCTATGTGAAAGACTACGTTGAGAGGGTCACAGATTAGTAATGAGCCCTCCACAATGTTTTGAAATCACTATCTAAGAGTAATTATTTGGTGTAGAATTCAATCGGTCTTGGCATCATGAGTTTCATATTGTGGTTTTTACTTTTTAGAGTTAATGAGGTCTAAATATGTGGCTCTTTTGTTCATTCTGGGGCCGGTCTGGGGGGTCATAAAACTCCAAAAGTAAGAAAAATTTTTAATTGTCCATCTTTTGGTCATCCAGTTACATATTATAACTTTAAACCAATACAATTATGGAATCATTAAAAGTAATAAGTTGAGTTACATCAGCAGTCTTGAAAATGGTAATTGGGACTTTATTTGACACATTTTGACCCCCCCTGAAAACCAATGTTGACATTGTCACCACCGCCTGTACTTCAGATATGTTTGAGATTATCATTAAACAATTTCCTTGAAAGAACCTAGCTGGTGCCTTTATTTTTTCACAACACATACAAATACCACTCACAGTTCCACACAAAGGTAGACTTGACCCCCGAGTCATTGTACATGCACAGTTAATATCACCATATACATTCTATGGGGGATAAGAAATACATCAAGACACCAGCTGTTTCTTTTTCAGAATAGTTATTTGCTGATGTATCTTCAACATATCTGAAGTAAGGGGTGATGTCGTATGTCCACATTGATTTTCAGGGGGCCACTATAATGTCAATGCAAAATTGGGTTTTTCAATAAGCTGTAACTGACTTAATACTTACCTAATGCGCTTACTATTGTACTGATAAAGTCCTGGGGTGTGACTCAAGATGAAACCAGAAAAATGGACATCAAAATCTTGTTACTCTTATGGAGTTCTGACCCCCCCACTTGGTCCCAGATGAAGATATTTGCATTTTTATACCGAAATAACTATAAGAGTAAAGGAGCTATCACATTTGTGATGTCCAGATTTGATTCTCAACCACCAAAAACATTTCCCAGATAGTGATTTTTCAAAGTTGGAGAGGGTTCAATACATATTTTTGGCCCTCTCAAAATTGTCTTTTGCATAAACAGCATTTTTTATGGTGACCACCTAAATTTCTGAATGCTCCTGCGGGAAAACAAACGGTGGTAAATTTGAGCTCAAATTTCAGGATTTTCCCAATTTTCTCGTCCATATCTATCATCACACCAAAAAAGAAAAAAATCCATGACATGCTGCGGTGCACATCGAGTGTTGACATGGAAATAGCCCTCTTGGTGGCATAAGTTTCAACTGTTCTGTGGAGTTCAATGCCATTTAAAAGGTTTGAGATGTTTTGAGATGTTATATTTCCTAAATAGAAATAGAAAAATAATTTCCTTTTGACATACATGGCAATCTCTTAAGTTTGTAACCGATGCTAACATTTTGTTCCCCAAAGTTCATTTCACCATGTACACGGCTGCCAATTTGGCGCCCAATGTAGACACATCAAGGGTAAGTTTCACCTGAAAAATTCAACTGTGAAATTTTTAAACTGGAACATGGTATCACATTATGCAGAAGACTGCAGAATGTTACAATAGACTGTTTTATTGCAAATAATGAATATTTAAGGTTGGATCATCGCTACTGCTTCGTGCCCAGATCTCGTTCACAAACTCTCATGAAATGTTGGTATTGGTGAAAAAACATGTTGCCCATGTGTGCCAAATTTTAATTTTTTCCAATAGGCGTTTTGGAAGATTATGTCACATTCGAGATGTGCACCGCAGTCAACGTTGTGGATTTTTTTTTTTGTTTTAAGTGTGGTGGTAGACATTAATGAGAATATGAAAATCCTGACATTTTGAGCATCATAGTCGACAAATTTGCGGTTTCCCCGGTCAGGAGGTAATTGGAATTTTAAGGGGGGTCCCCATCAAAGTGCCGGCCTATGTGAAAGACTATTTTGAGAGGGTCCACGATTAGTAATGGAGCTCTCCACAATTTGAAAATCACTATCCTACAAGAGTAATATTTGGTGTAGTATTAAATCTGGCTCATGAAAGTTCATAAGGTGTTACTTTGAGTTAATGAGGTCTAAATATGTGACTTTGTTCATTATGGCCAGGTCTGGTGGGGTTCCTAACTCCACAAGTAGAAAATTTTTATTGTCCCCCAAACATACCTTTTGGTCAATCAGAGTTACATAGTAGAAATTTAAAACCACTAATTATGGAATCTTACAAATAATAAGTGAGTACAGCATCTTGAAAATGTACATTGTACTTCTTTTTGAAACCTTTTTGCACCCCCCTGAAAACCAAGGTTGACATTCGTCCCACCCCTGTATTCAGATAGTTGAAGATTATCATTAAACAACTTTCCTTAAAGAACTAGCTTGGGTGCCTTTATTTTTTCACAACAAAATACCACTCAAAATACCACACGCAAAGGTATACATGACCCAGAGTCATTGTACATGCACAGTTTAGATCACCAGATACATTCTATGGTATAATGAAGACCTCCCAAGAAACAAACCAAGCTGTTCTTTCAGAATAGTTCTTGCTCTGTCTCTTCAACATCTCTGAGTAGAGGGTGATGTCTAGGTCACATTGATTTTCAGGGGGCCAATATATGTCAAACTGCAAAATTGGGATTTTTCAATAAGGCTGTAACTCACTTAAACTTACCTAAGGTTCTTACTATGTACTGATAGAAAGTCCTGGGGTGTGACTCAAGATTAACCAGAAAATTGGACATCAAAATATTGTTTACTTTGGAGTTCTGACCCCCCAAACTTTGGTCCCAGATGAAAGATAGGCATTTTTATACCGAATAAACTATAAGAGAAAGGCGCTATCACATTTTGTGATGGTCAGTTTGAATTCTACACCAAAAAACATTCCCCAATAGTGATTTTCAAAAGTTGAGAGGGTTTCATCATACAAATTTAGGCCCTCCAAAATGTCTTTTTGCATCACATCGCACAGCAGTTTTGATGGTGACCCCCCTTAATTTCTGAATGCTCCTGCGGGAAAACGAACGGTGGTATGAAGCTCAAAGATTTCAGGATTTTTCATTTCTATTTACTCGGCAATAAATATCTACCATCCACAGATCCTCACACAAAAAGAAAAAAATCCTGACAGCGGCGGTGCAATCTGAGTGTTGAACATGGAATAGCCCTTTGGTGGCCAATAATTGACAACTGTTTCCTGTGGAGTTCCAATGGCCATTTAAGGTTTGAGATGTTTTTAGAGATGTAATTTCCTAAATAAAAAGAAAAAATAATTTTCTTTTGTACATACATGGCTCTGCTAATTTTACCGATGCTACATTTTTGTTCCCAAAAAAGTTCATGTCAATGTACAAAGGCTGGCCAAATTTGGGGGATCCCAATGTAGCACATCACAAGGTACGTTTCACCTGAAAAAAAAATTCATAATGTGAATTTAAAATCGGAAAACTGGTTATCTACACATGAGGCAGAAGACTCAAGAATGCCTACATATAATGTTTATTGGCAAATGAAGAAAATATTTACGTTGGATTATCGGCTCCGGCTTCGTGCCCAGATCTCGATTAAATTCTCAATGATTGTTGGTATTGGTGAAAGAAAACATGTTGTGCCCAATTTTTATTTTTGTTCCAAATAGGCGTTTTGGAGATAGGTCACATATGCATTTGCAAATTTCCATAGACTTTGTACAGGGACTGATTTTGGGCATAATAGAAAATGGACCAAAATGGGGTCACTTTTATGAAAACTCCACCTCCATTTCTTCTTAGTAATTGATAGTTATAAGATTGGTGTTTTTTTTTATGGTTTTGAGAATATCAAATAAGTCCATAGAATTTTTATTTTTCTTTATGTCAATCAAATCAAAACAAGAACAATGTTGCAGGTGAGCACACAACACCTTTTTTGGTTGATTTTTCTAAAATATGGAATTTCCACTTTTTCAGAATTTTCCTATAAGAAACTACAACTCCATTGGTGATGAATAAGTGTCATATGAAAGGAAATCAAATTTAGAAAATTTTCACGTTAGATTTTGCAGATTTGAGTGTTTCTTCTATTTGGAAACAATGCGGTTCTCGCACCACAAAGGTCCCCCGCCCAGTGCAAGCCTAAGAAACAAGAAGCACAATTTTAAGATCTCGGGGAAGATCGTGATGGCCCACCAAGTTTTCATCCTCCCCTATCACATGTTAGTGATTTGACCTTAAATGACCCCGCTTGAACCTTGAAATGACCAAATTTTTGCACTGAATGTTAACCACTACACAATTTTCACACCCTCATACCACATTTAAGTGATTTGACCTGGATGACCAGAATGAACTTGAAATGACCTCAAATTTTGGTACTAAATGTTGACCACACCCCACCATTTTTCATACCTCCAAACCACATGTTTAGTGATTTGACCTTGATGACCCTGCCTGCCTTGAATGACCTCCAAAATTTCCGGCACTGAATGTGTGACCACCACCACCAAGTTTCATCAGCCTCCTACCACATATGTAGTGATTTGACTTGGATTACCCCTCATGACTTCACATGACCTACAAAGTTTGGCACCGATGTTGATCACACCACCAATTTACCCTCCAACCACATGTTAATGATTTGAACCTTGAATGAACCTCGGATGACCTTGGAAATGACCTCAAAATTTTGGTAATGAATGTTGCGCACAACCCACCAATTTCCATCCTCCTACCACATTAAGTGATTTGACCTTGGATGACCTCAGATGACCTTGAAATGACCTTCAAATTTTGGCATCGAATGTTGATCACAACAACCCCCCTTTTCACCCCCAACCCTGTTCGTGATTTTTCCCATTGGATGACCTCAGATGACGCTTGAAATAACTCGAACCTCAAAAATTTTTGGTACTGAATGTTGACCACACCCCCCAAGTTTCACCATCCTCTACCCAATATTTATGATTTGACCTTGGATACCCCCTCCTGATCTTCACCTGACCTACAAAAGTTTTGGCACAAGATGTTGATCACACACCCAATTTTCACCCCTCCAACACAGGTTAAGTGATTTGACACTTGGAATGACCTCAGCATGACCTTGAAAGGACGCTATCAAAATTTTTGGTACTGAATGTTGCCACACCCACCAATTTCCATCCTCCTACCACATGTAAGTGTTTGACCTTGATGACCTCGGAATGACCTTGAAATGACCTTCAAAAATTTTGGTACTGAATGTTGATCACACCCACCAATTTTTTCATCCTCCCTATACCCCACATTTGAAGACACTATTAGTGATGTGAAAAATATTTGAAAATTTGCAGAATAGCTTCAATTGAAGGTTACGTCTGTAGAATTCTCAGAGGTTACCTTGTCCTTTCCAGCTGTAGAATTGACCGAAAAGGAAGAAACGGCAGTGATTTCTCAAGATCACGATTCTCCATTCAAATTACGTGTGTACGTAAGTGTCCGTTCGAGACAGTATGACTAAAATCTCCGATACTGTCCTTAATAGGTTGCTTCTCGTCTTATCATTGCAGGTATGTTAGGAAACCTGCACTTGTTACATAAATTTGATAAAACAAAAATTATTTATTTTGATGATTTTTGATTTTGCTTGCATTTAGCAATCACTGATAGTGCTTTAGTGATTGGACCTTGGATCGACCTCACATGACCTTGAAATGACCTTCAAAATTTTTGGTAAAAACTTGAATGTTATCACAACCCACCAATTTTCATCCTCCTACCACATGTTTAATGATTGACCTTGGCTGACCTCAGAGACCTGAATGACCTTCAAAATTTCGGCACTGAATGTTGACCACACCCACCAGTTTCATCATCCTCTACCACAACAGATAAGGTTTATAAAGCAATTTAACTCCATTTTGCCTATGTTTTGACCCCTTTGACCTTTGGACCAATGCCACATGACCCACCTCCTAACTCATCCACCATCTACTAGGTTGACATCTATGGTGCGATTTAAGATGGACACCCATACTTGCTCCAATCAAAGATATGGTGTTGACAACGTTTATTATAGCTATTTAGCCCTATTGTTGCCCATATTTGACCCTATTTTTGACCACATTTGACCTTGGACCCATGCCACATGACCCACCTTGTATCCCACCCACCAGCCTACTTGAGATACCTCTATGTTGCGACGAGGACTTTCACACTTGCTTAGTTCCAAATATATCGCGAGGGACGCACACACACGGACGCAACTGACGGCTACATTTCTATAGTCCCCCCTTTGCCAACAAAGTTGGCGGGGACCAATTACCAGGGGTTTTAATTTTCCTTAATTTTTTTCCCTAAAAAATTTTTCTAAAAAATTAAACAATTGATTTAAAAAGCCAAGTGAGATTTTAGGTATTTTGTTTATATATACACATATTCCGAGAGTTTCAGTTAAAAGTACCTTCCATTGAAGGCTGGGAAAATTATTTAATGAAAAAATTAGGAATTTTTAAAAAATAAATAAAAACTAAAACAACTAAAACAAATCGCACGTCTCGAACTGCAAAATTGTGGAAGGAAAGTTCATCCTACCATATAGTCAATATTGGACTAAATTGATTTAGGGGATTTGATTTAGGGTCTTTTTTGTAAAGACCTTTATATCCGATGATCCATACCTTACGGCCACTTGCAGCTGTAAAGCTAGAGCAGAAGCTGACTGTGTATTAGTTCTGCTGAGCATAACTTTTTCGTCTTACATTAATCTTTTAACATTGGGACATTATGTATATCAGCTTTAACGTAAAGGTTATGCCGCGGTACAGGGACTTGGTATCGACAATAAGCAAACGTTCCCATCCATCTTCACTGACTGAAAACCAATCCACCACATGTTTCTTCACAGATTGTGGGTCCTTGAAATTGCCAATAACCCAAATGTAGATCCATGCGTGTTCTCTACATACAACAACCTTAAAATTCATTCGGGTCAAAAATGTAATATCCAGGTGAAAATGAAAGTGAATTTATTTTGGCATGTCACTTTCGATGTGCCGCGTGTTAACGTGCTAAGTTGACACATGGCGCAGAAATTTTACAATTCGTCTTTTGCAGAGGCGTTTTGTCCGGGCATTTGGTCACCAATTTGTAGTGTGTGTTTTGCAAATTTAAAGGTCCACCGATAGATTTTTGGGGCACGCCATATAGTGTCATTGTAGTGATTTCATATACCTAATACCCCCAATAGATTGTCTTACTTGTCTTTTGGTTCAGAAATGCCTTGAAAGTGAAACAAGGCATTTTCATTTACTTTAAGTTTAATATAACCCCCGTATTGTTTCCCTAAATAAACCGCCCCGGGGGCGGTGCATTTTTTTCAAAGAGGGGGCGTTTGTTGGGCGTCAAAAATGGAAAGTCAAAAAATCACCCCGGGCAAAGATCACCTTACAGACAAACGGTTTATTAAGATTACTGGGACGTCCAGATGCGTTACACATGAAATCCACGAACAACACTTTGTACTTGTAGAAAGCATTGATGACAACCTTGATGATGAGATCTGATTACGACAGTCCTGGCCATGAAATCATCCGAATTTAGTAGCTTAACTCATTGTGTTTTTCTTGAAATAGTTTTAATCCAAAAATCGTAGGGGGCGTTTTATTAGAGCAGGGGCGTTTTTAGGAACAACACGGTAAAAACATGGGGCGGAATTTTGTATTTCTCCTATAACGAAATTAGAAATTTGCACCATTTTGTACGACAGAAATTATATTTCAGCGTGTAATCCTTTCACATGGGGTCATTTCTCCTAATGGAAGCTCTACATTAGTGCAAAAATTAGATTTTTTCTCACATTTTTTAAGGACACCTGTTATGTGAAATCTCCCCTCGTTGCACCTTTAACCTTCAAACCACAATACTCACGCCTTGCGGAACACTACCATGCTTGTGCTTTTCATCGATAATGTTGCTGGTTGCTACTACTACCAATCCCCCGTGGCGCCGTCATCTTTGTCACCCCCCCTTTTTTCCACCCAAAAGTGCTTACTGGAGAAATCGTAATGTTTGTTGATCAACATTAAACGAACGCATGTTGCCTTTGACCCGCCAAACTCGTTCCCTCCGAAACTGGCAACCATTCACACAATGGAGTTAAAATAATCCTGCGTTGAAAATTCATCAATTAGTTACATTTTTTCGCCGGTTGGAGGAAAAACACCTGTGGATTCTTGTTCTGTCGTTTGTAAGTTGCTACCGAGACGTCCTGTTTGAGTAAGTTTGGAAATTCTGGACTATGTCAGATGACTTTAAATTTTGGCGTTTGCTTATCATGTTATTGTGTTGATACTAGGGGTCCCTGTACATCGGCATAACCTTTACGTTTAGCTGATATACGATAATGTCCATGGTTTAAAAAGATAAATGTTAAACGAAAAGTTATGCTAGGCCGACTAACTGTGTATTTGCTTAACTGGCACTTTTACTACAGTACTACACACAACTCATCATGACTAATCGTCTGTATACAGCGCCATGAAAAACGGCTTAGCATTTCTATAGTTCCCCTTTGCAAACAAGTGGCGGGGGGGGACCAATTACAGGGGTTTTTTAATTTTCCTTAAATTTTTTATAATATTCATAAATAATTTCTAAAAAATTAAACAATTGATTGGAAAAAAGCCAAGTGAGAATTTAGGTATTTTGTTTATATATACACATATTCCTTAGAGTTTCAGTTAAAAGTCCCACTTCCATTTAGGCTGGGAAAAATTATGTAATGAAAAAATTAGGGAAATTTTTAAAAAATAAATAAAAACACTAAAACAAATCGCAACTGTCTCGAACTGCAAAAATATGTGGGGAAAGTTCATCCTTACCATAGTCAAGATTGAACTAAATTGATTTAGGGATTTGATTTTATGGTCATTTTTTGTAAGAATTTATACGATGATCCTACCTTAGCCCACTTTGCAAGCTGTAAGCTAGAGCAGAAGCTTGGCGTGTATTTAGTTCTGCTGAGCATACCTTTTCGTCTTAAACATTATCTTTTCTTTTAACATTTGGACATTATCGTCTATATATCAGTTAACGAAAAAAGGTGTATGGCCGCTGTACCGGACCATTGTATCGACAATAAGGCAACGCAATCTTTCAATGATCTGCAAAACCCATCCACCACATGTTTTCACGATTGTGTCCTTGAACATTGCCCATAACCCCAAATGTATGATCCATGCGTGTTCTCTACCATATCAACATACCTTAAAATTCATTAGGGCAAAAATGTAATAATCCAAAGGTGAAAATTGAAGTAGATTTATTTTGCTGTTCACTTTTCGATGTCCAGCGTGTTACTTGCTAAGTTGACACATGCGCAGGAAAATTTTACAATTCGGTCTTGCCAGAGGCGTTTGTTCGGGCATTTGTCACCCAATTTGTAGTGGGTGTTTGATTTAAAGGTGCAACGAGAGATTTTGGGGCACCCATATAATAGTGTTCATATGTAGTGATTTCAATACATAAGACCCCCAATAGATGTCTTACCATTGTTCTTTGGTTTTACAGGAAATGCCCTTGAAAGTGAAAACAAAGGCCGATTTTCATTTAATTAAATTTTATAGACCGTATTGTTCCTATAAAACGCCCCGGGGGCGGTTGATTTTTCAAAAGAGGGGGCGTTGTGCTAGTTCAAAATGGAAGTCAAAAATCCCCGCAAAGAATCACCTACACGGTTTATTAAAAACTGGAGAGTCCAGATTGTCGTTAGGACACAATGAAATCCCATCACGGAAACCATCACTTTGTTACTTGGAGAAAAGAAAGCCATTGATGACAAACGTGATATGATACGGATTACGATAGTCCTGGCCATTAAATCATGCGATTTAGGTAAGCTTAACTCATTTTCTTGAATGTTTTATCCAAAAATCGTTAGGGGGACGTTTATTAGAGCAGGGGCGTTTATTAGTAGGAACAACACGGTAAAACTGGGCTGAATTTTGTATTTGCTCCTATACGAAATTAGAAATTGCACAATTTTTGAAAAGAAATATATTTCAGCTAATAATCCTTACATGGGGTCATTTCTAATGGAAAGCTCTACATTAGGCAAATTAGATTTTTCACATTTTTTAAGGACACGCTGTTTAGTGAAATCTCTCGTTTCAAACCTTTTAACCTTCACATCATACAACCAAAATATAACGCCTTGCGGGAAACACTACCCATGCTTGTGCTTTTCAACGATAATGTTGCGTGTTGCTACTACTCCCCGTCGCCGTCCTCTTGTGTCCCCTTTTTTCAACCAAAAGTGCATTAATGGAGAATCGTAATGTTGGTTGATCAACAAACGAACGCATGTTGACCTTTGACCCGCCAAAATCCGAAACTGGCAACCATTCACTCATGACAGTTTTAGTAAATAATTCTGCGTTGAAATTCATCCAATTAGTAATATTTTTTCGCCGTTTGGAGGAAAACAACGTGTGGAGTTCTTGTTCTGTAGTATTGTAAGTGCTACATAGTCCCCTGTTTGAGGTTTACGTTTGGAATTTCTGTCTTGACGATGTCAGATGACTTTAAAATTTTGGGGCGTTTGCTTATCATTTATTGTTGATCTATGTCCCTGTACAAGCGGCATAACCTTTACGTTAGCTGATATACGATAATGTCCATGTTAAAGTACATGTTAAAAAACGAAAAGGTTATGCTCAGCAGAACTAAAACTGTGTATTTGCTTAATGGCACTTTTACTACAGTAACTACACACAACTCCATCATTACTAGATAGTCTGTATACAGCACCATGAAAAAGTTGAAGACTATCTAGTCATGATCATCAGGATAGATATGGTACCGACATCTCTGGTGGTGCCCCTCGGGTCACAACTTTGAGATGTGGGCAGTAGGTATCCGTCAGAACCCACAAAGCTTAACGTTTTACAATGGGTGACAGGAAACAACAAAAAATTTAAAATAAAAATTCTCTACCAGAAATATGCTCCACTTACCATATCACAGGGATTAATACCGGCTTCTTACCACAGTTTTCCCACTCGTTATGAACGATCCCTTATACCGCCCAAGAAAAAAATCGGCGAAATTTTAAAATTCCGGTGTCAGCTATTCACATCGGTTCACATGTCTTGTTGTACCAAATGGTGGCGATATACGATAGCACGTGCTTTGACAGAGCTGCAGCGGCCCAAATTCCCAAACATTCAGTCACCATGATTGTATCTCTTCCCACCACGCAATACAGTGTGTGCGTGTGGTGTAACACAATAAGCGTGCGGCCTGGTACGGCAAGAGATACTTCGTTTCTTTCTGGTCTTCGACTTCTAGCCCCAATAATTGGGACTTCACATGACGTTTTTCTTTAACAGTATGCCTTTAACCGTCTATGATGTGAAGTCCCAAAACAGTATGTGTATCTGCTATGACATTTTTGTGTAGCCTTCAAATTTTGAACACTGAACAACGTCAACATCCAATTTTCATACAAACCCGGTGCTTTCGCTAAACACTCTTCTACCTTTAGCACCAGTAATATCCAATTTTAAATACAAGCTAAAACTTTCATTGGAGCACCTGGCAATACAAAAATAAGGACTTAGCCACTGGTCAGAATTTTAAGTACCAAGTATGAAAATTTCATTAAATATCACTTCATAAAAAGTTGATGAAGATATTTCCGACATCCTGTTGTTAACACTCTAAGGAATACTTCAAGGTGAAATCAGGTAATATTTATTCGCCATGAAGTGTGAAAATTACTGGAGAATGTGAGACAAAAATTTTGTAATATCAGTTACACATATTTTGGCATGACTCCTCCATTGATTAAGTTAATGGCATTATGATTAATTGTACATAAGGAGGATTCATGCTCAGCAAGGACTACTTCGACGTCATATCCCAAACAAAAATATAGCACGTTTGATCATCGGAGAAATCTACACTGAAGTACGCAAGTTTCCAGAAGTTTACGCTATTTTTCGATATGCAATGGACTCTAGAATAAATAGAGTGGGACATATGGATGACTGAGAGTCTACTACTACTGTGAATCGCAGTATAGTATGTGAAACGGGTAGGCGCCGACATGGGACTTAGTTCCAATGATTGTAACCTCAGGTCTGACGTTAATGTTATCAATGGACATGACGTATCTCGGACTTGAGGTTACAACACGATTGGCGTCGTTTTCGAATTCCGTTTTTAACAGTGTGGTGTGAATAAAAAGTGATTCTCGCAAAACTCAAAAATTACCGCTTTTGACGTACTACTTACGATGCTCTGATCTAAAAAAATCAGCTAAGGACGTGTTCTGAGTTGATAGTTTTCCTTGTGGCACATTCGATGTCAAAATCTGACGTTGTTCGTGTGGTTCGATTAATGTCGATATTCCATTGTAGGGATGCAAATAAAATCTCGCCAAGTTTATAATGTCACATTTTACGCATGCGCTTTGCACCAAGACTTATCGATATATTGCATTAAAACTATGGATCGATTATTCATGACAGATGGCATCGTAGTCTTATCCCCTCATGGTTACAACGACGTTATCCGACATTTAGCACGCGGCGCTAGATGCGGGCGCGCGCTAAGGATTTTTATTTGTTGTAGCAATTTTTGCAACATCAGCTCTTGCTTTGATCATGTTGATAGAGCAAACGTACACAAATGTATAGGGAAAATGCACAATCTTAAAATTGAATAGCAAATGGCAGAAATTGTGTAAACTGCTATGCTAAACATATGTTATCAAGAGCCCTGGATAGATGTCGGTCTCATTCAAGCATGTCAAGAGACTAGCTTTTGTTATTGTGCCCAAAGCACATGTTCCCACCACTGACCTTTGACCTCTTGACCCTGACCCATTCAATTTGATTTTTGAGGAACTTAGACTCGAAAATGTGAGATCGCCATACCTGCAGCAAATATGAAAATTTGATCATTTTAGTTGGTGAGTCAGTGAAAAATACAGGTCCAGCAGTATTGTAAGAGTATGTCAAGATAAAAGTGAGTCAACAGTCGGGTAATTTCGGACCGATTTCGAGTGATTTGGGGTGAGTTTATTAATGAAAACCTCAAGGCTTTAAGGATGTTAACAACATACACAGACTTGGCATGACTTCAGGTTCGCGTAAAGTAATAACAGAAGTGCATGTACAAAGCAACCACCCCGAAGTCCATATCATGCTCACAGGACTAACATGGGACTTTGAAATCCCCAAATGGATGCCATTGTTTTTTCAGCAGGCTGGAATAGCTTTCGTAAGTACCATAACTTCGCACATACATCAAGGACTAGGTATCATAAACAAGCCAAATAATACTTGTTTAGGGTATGTTTTAGCTTGTTTTTAAGTCGGTGAAATACGTGTTTAGTGCATTTGAAAGTCCATTTGCACGCATCATATCCACCTTTGACATAACAAGTGCCCCCCCCCCCCCGTGGTCAGCTCAATTTTTGGGAAAAGCTTTTCTTCAAGCATGACATGAATAAAACAGAGGTGCGAAACTGAATTAATAAGCCACAAAATGGCACCTAAATAAAATATATTAACTTGCGGTCGAAGGGAGTTGTTGCTAGTGGTCGAAAGTATGTACTTACGAAAGGCTACTCAAGCCTGCTGAAACAATGACATCAAATTCTGGATTTTGCAAAGTCCCATTTCGGCGGCACTCTCCGTTTCAATACTGCATCCACATGTGTAGGATGACTCTCAGGGCCATCCATATATCCCACTATATTTATTTTCGAATCCATTGCATTTGAAAAATAGCGTAAAACTTCGGGAAAACGTAAGTACTTCAGTGTAGATTTATCCGATGATCAAACATGTGCTATTATTTTGGGATATGACGTCGACGACCAGAAACGAGTCTCTCCTGCAGTACCGGCCCGCATGCTTATTGTGTTACACACGCGCACAAACACTGTAATGCGTGTTGGGAAGAGATTAAATCATGTGACTGAATATCCGGCCATTTCCGAAGCACATATATCGCCAACCATTTTGGTAAACAGACTTTGAAAATCGATGTGATAGCTGACACCGGGATTTAAAATTTCGCCTATTTCTTCTTTGCAAGTAAGGGGATCGTTGATCAAGGTAGAAACTTTGGTAACAAGCCGTTATTGTCCCTGTGATATCGGTAAGTGGAGCATATTTTTTCTTTTGTAGAAATTTCTCTTAATTTTTGTTGTCTTCTGTCACCCTTTTCACACGTTTAGTTGTGGGTTCTGTTTGAAATACTATTGCCCACATCTCAAAGTTGTGACCCCCGAGGGGCCTACAACAGAGATGTGGGTGGTACCATAATCTAGTTGTGATCGGGTATTTTCAGACTCAGTAGCTAGCCTAGCTAGGGGGCCTTTTTGATCGCTTGTTACGGGTGGGGATTAGGAGTGGACGATTCGATTTTCGACCTGGCCTGTATATAACCAGCACGGTACTGGTACTGTTGAATCTGAAGGTCAGTGAGTCAGTAAAACATTTTGCCGAGCGGCGAAGCTCGAGCAACCAAAACACAATGACCCGATATGGAACAAAAACTACAAATATACCGTGTCACAAAAAGAATTACATACATTCATTATACTATTATTATCAACTTTTACCTGAATTTTTACTACCGTGAAAAGATTGTAATTTCGTGTGAATATAAAACAACAGAAAGCAGTGACTGTTTCCCTCGATAGCAAAAACGACGACCCATTTGGTATTTGTTTTGTGAATAGTCATGTGGGTATTTTGTGCCCTTACCAGGAGGGGGGTTCGGGAGTTAGTTATTGGGGTTAGAGTTATGGGCGAGTTACAACAGGCGAGTTGGTGAATGGTCACATTGATCGCACATAAGTATCGGTACTTGAAATAAGATCGATACCAGCGAAGTTTGCCAGAAATTTCACATCCATAGAAAATAGAGCCCTGCGGGCACCCCGAATCCCCGAAATACCCGGACCGGACCGAATAACCGGGAGGGGGCATTTAGCACATTATTCCCGGTCCGTCCGGGATCATTGACGGGTCGGGTAGGGTCGGGGCTATGTGGCTTTCGGTCCGAGGAACTAATTTTAAGCTGTGTTAAAAAATCAGAGCCAAAACATCACAGATGTCCCAATAAAACTATACAATCAAACTAAAAATGATAACAATAATAAACTGTGCTTTTTTTGCCAGATATTTTGATTTTTGTTAGACCACCAGGGGCGGATCAGACTCACTGGAGGGGGGGGTGCCAGATAATGTGTTTAATTTGGCTGGGATGGAATGGATGCGTAGGCAGCCACGGCGCGGTAGCGGGGGGGGGGGGTGCGGGAGGGGGTTATCCCCCTTCCGCGCGAAGCGCGGAAGCTCTTCATTGTTTATAATGGCAATCAAAACTTTCCCACTGTAGTTTGAGGGGGGGGAAGTTATATCCACTTCCTAAGTGCGCGGAAAGAGTTCATTGTTCAGGACAAATGATCAGGACTTCGAGTATATAAGTTTCATATCACAATTAAAAGTGGAGTAAAAGTTCAACGCCGAGGCACGGTGAATGAAGTTTGAACGACGAGAAGGTCAAGGAAAGTGTAAGATAAAGAATTATGTAGAAAGGGACCAGCGTCCTAAACAAATGATCGAGAAGCTCTATCGGCTGTCTTAATAATGGACGCACCATTAGGACTTCAAGGGGGGGGGGGGTGG
>JAMKCH010047591.1:0-12453 GCA_023653785.1 Ophioderma brevispina | reverse complement strand
TCTCCATAGACAAGTGTAGATATAGGGGAAAATACATTTTACAACATAAAAGGTAGAATATCTTTTCATGCGGTTTTTTTGGCTCTACGGTTTACGTGATAATACTGACTACTTTTATAAAGGCGAGCGTTTTCGTATTGTAATTGTAAATATCAATTTTCCCCGATATCCAGTCTTTTCATCTTTTCTTAACTCGACGTCATATGGACATTTTGGTACTTATTTTATTAACCAATGGAAAGAAGAAATTCTAAACGCATTCTGTGGTGTCCAAATTTATAGGAATCGGAAGTTCAATAAAGGAAACTCAATAGGGTGGTAACCAACCCCCATCGGGTTTGTTATTACAAACAATGGTTCAGGAAGACGAGTGTGGAAAGAGACACGGCACATGTGGTCAAATAGTGCGCCCATCAGATTTTCCAAAATCGATATTTTTTGCATGGTTTAAAGCTTTATTATACAACACCGCTCAACCCGAAATGATTAAGACCAATCAGCTTCCTTATTGTAAACGATGATTTTGTAATTTAGTTATCGTGGCCGGCGACGCGAAATTCAGCAGACGACGAAAATTTCGTTTAACACAAGAAACCGCACGCCGTATGCATGTTTCTCACGCTATTAACTGTTTGACCGGTATATAACCTTTGTGGTTTTAATATCATTGAGTACGAGTCAAAATATTCATGTAATATACACATTTGTTGTTAAAGTTATGGAACACTTACAATTGGCCTACAATTAACCTGGGATGGCTTTATCCCCTCATATCAATGTCCATATCTGTTTTGGGGTATTTATATCTATGTGTAAATATATCTCTGTTCTTCCAATGGCCTTGACTATCATTTGAGAGGCAATTGAGAATTTCATATTTTGTGAAATGTGCCAGGTCCCCGCTTTAAAGACATACACCAAAAGCTTACCTAGTTGCGACACTACTGCCAGGACATTGTACTAATCCTGATCTTGAACTACAGCATCACCCTTTTTTTGCATGTTTAACAAGACTCCCACCATGCTTTGCTCTTTATGGCGCTCCATTTCCGGCATAACCTCTGTTACACGTACAATGGATAGAATTTCTAGGAGCTCGTTCAAGTTTCCAAGCTAATTTCTTGTATGTTGTCTGTAACGCTACATTCTCTCTGTGATTTGCACGGACAGTGCTCATTGCCTTTTATCATTTCAATAAAAGCTTTACTTCTTCGATGCATCCAACATTTGAGATAACGATGTACCGAACAAATCCATCTCTTCGTTCTCGTTTGCAGGCATCGTTGAGTTGGCCGTCGCTGCGATTGCATTTCCCGAAGCTTTTCTTAAGTTGGCTTTATGAGTTGGACTTTTAAAATCCAACTTCTCAGCAAATAAGTAAATACTGACTCTTTAGCGATTTTTTGTGATAAAACTATTGCTGCGGCAATCTGCTCGATAATTGCATGGGGTCAGCCATGGTAAGTTATAAGTTACTCTGTTAACGAATAAAAAAATACAAAATAACATAAGAACGTCACTTTACTATGATGTAATTTACAACGTTTTTAGCATTAATAATTCACCTCCAACGAGTGCCCACAACTCCATCATTGTACAACGGTGTCCCCTAAAAAAGTTATAATGAAGACGATATAACACTCAGGTACAATCATATAGTATGCTTGAGTCACAAGGATACTGAAGTTTAATCAGACGAGTTTCACTCTCTCTCTCATGTTGAAATGCTCATAAACTGTCCATCAAATTTCTTCTGATGGGAATAATAGTACTACCCAATACTACTGCGCATCATCTCTATTGAGGTCTTGTGTGAAATCTTGGGTGTTGCTTTATTGGGGCCAAGGTTTTTTCCCCTCGCAGCTGACGCTTTCCCTCGAAAAAATACCTCGGCCAAAACCAACACCGAAAAAAAACCAACATCGAAAAGTGATGGTGCCAAGTTTTTATGGTCATAATCACCGTACTTTTTTCAGATTTTAACCAATTTAAACACACATTTACACCAATCTACGCACTGTCACGATTAGCAGTATGACAATGACCAGTACCCCAATGCATTCTTACTTAAGTAAGTTGTGTATTTATGCATGTTATTCTCCAGAAAAACTTTCTGCTTGCGCTGTTTTGTTGATGACTCAAGTCGAGCTCATGTCGGCGATGAATTCACTATTTCCAGTATGTGTGGCAAAGCGATTTACATAACTGGTTTGTTTCACACAATTCTCAGGCCACGTTTGACAATTTAATAAAACATAAATTTGGTATCATATATCATGTTAATGCAAATTGCTCTAGGCTGTAATCGAGATGTTCTAACTGCCCTCTCTTGTCTGATCAGGTCTTTCGATCTTTATAATTGATCGATTAGCATGCGTAATCCCGCTTCTCAAAGATTTATGCTCCAGGAATGTATGCTCCAGGACCAGCTGCCCAAGGACCTATCTCCTGCCATATGCTCTTGACATTTGCGTATTCAAATATGCTCCTGGAGCATATTTGCTTGAATATTTTTCCAGATTATTATGCTCCAGGACCATGTGGCTAACCAGGAGGTATGGTCCTGGAGCAGCTTGTCCTGGAGCATAATTTTCGGGCACAAATCTCTTAAAAGCCGTAATCCCTCTGGGGATGGTGGGATATATCCCCCCCACTATTTTGATGAGGTGGGATGTCCATACGATCATCCCCCCCAATGTTGATGCCCATTCATATGTTTTATGTTAAACATAATAGTTTTGAAATGGTAAATTTCCGCACGCTTAGTCGCGCATTTTCTTCTCTTTTTTCGTCAAATTACAGATTATTTTGAATGATTTTAAAATAAAAAAGCAGCGCCCACATTTGCTTTAATGGATCTTTTCAGCAAAACACCTTTTCAATGTCAATAAATTGTCATCAACACCCCCCCCCCCATGTTAAAAAATTTCGGAGCGCCACTGCGAATCAGTTAGGATCGATGTATTGCCCCTCGGTAGTTTGTGTTTGCATGCTGAGTTACCGAGATCTGACCAATTTTTTAACCGTTTTCTTTATCGTAAGGACATGACTTTCTTTAAAAGTGCCACAGAGAAGAATTAATTTTCATATAAGTCTGTCAGACCGAGTTTTATTTGTGTAGTCAGGTTAAGAAAGGATTGTTATCGTGAACTCAGGATGACCCAGGTGGAGCTCTCTACTTCAAGTTTAAATGGGCATCCACTTTCTAAGTTAAACATTTTAACAGAACTGAAATTCACCGTAAGCGGCCTTCCAATGACGCTGTTAATTCAAAAACATAAATCTAACTGTGCATAGTAGGTATGCACCATGTAATTCTTACCTGTGAAATTCAGCCGTAAATCAGCCAGAACGTAGGCCATGTTGCTGTGGTCAGTGCTGGCCATGTGTCCAGTAATGTCTGTCATTCAATATTGCGATTCGTGCACAGACCCTTCTTTGTAATAAAATTGGAATTGATTAGCCCAAAGTTATTGGTCGACGAGCTAAGAGTTGCAAAATATTTTAAAACTCATAGCGAGACCAATAATATTGGGCGCAATTCATCCAATTTTATCTTATTAAGCGTAGGATTCCGATATTATCTGGCTATCGTGACACCTCGATCATGTAGATGTAATCGTATGAGGCAGGAATTACCGGGGAATACAGGCAGTGAAGGTCAGTAATCTCAGCACTTCCTTCCGGTCAACAGGGCCCACTTCACGACGGGCAAACACATGTGTTTAAATGCGGCATGCGCATATCAAATAAACTACTGCTAAAGACAGCGTTGACTCTTCAATCAGCTGTAAAACTCCATGCGGGTACGATTTACATACAAAACAGCCCGGGATCGTAAAAAAATAGAATGAAATCCTTACTTCTAAGTTCAGAAGTTGACGTTTGTGGCTTTTATTTTAAGAATACTCGTACTCCCTGGATTAATCGCGACCAAACATGTTAAGTATACGTTACAACTTACTGAAAACTCTGTTTTCCCTAGACCCGTTCTCAGTCCTCATTCAGACTGGATCATGCCCATACCCTTCTGCAAGTGGAAAATCATCAGGTTTGGAATTCTATTCCTAATGTATATGTCCATTAACGAAACATACTCGACTGAAAAAAAATCAGAACATGATATCATAATGCATTAAAAACTAAAAAATGCACATCAAAATAATTACCGAATTTTAACTAGCGTGAGGTCGCCACATTTGCAGCAGCGGGAAGAGAAATCACTTCATTTTGCTATCAAAAAAAAACACAAATTCAGTTTTAAAGGTACCATTAGCACAAGAAACACTCCCATCACTGCTGAATAGAATGTTTTAATTCATTTGTCAATACAACAGTATAATTCACTATTTTAATACAATAAACCGACTAACTTTTAATCGCTAAAATTTAGCATTTCCTTCCTCACCAATATCCATAGCGTACGGAACCGTGAAAATTTCTTGATTGCTGACAAATTGCCAGCGACAGCTTCAGATTAAATTTTTGAATTCCATGCACCGGTGCTAGCACGAATTTCGTCATCTTATATGGCCTCAGCCTAACTCTTTTAATCATTGTGTCTTTTTACATAGCCCGCTATTGCATCGAACAGACGGCCTATAGACCAAATGAAATTATAAATCCAATGAAAATGATAAAGGGACCCCAACCAAAAGTCGCCACCAACTGTGAAGAGGCAAGATCAATCGTGCATACACCAAACCGGTCCATGTAACTTCAAAAATTTACATCCACATATAAAGTACAAATGCACAGGCGCAGGCTAATGTAAACAATGGATTGGCTGGCTACTGCTAACCTATCAACTCTTGGTAGCCATTTTAGCCTATGGACCAGTGGCTCAAATTTTATCATTTCAGCATTCATGCTTTCTATGAACTTGTAGCTAAATTGCATACTATGCAAATTCACAAAGTTTAATTTACGGTTGCACACATTGCATGCAGGAGCCAAAATTTACACATTGCATCAGAGAGAAAGCTAACTGTGCATGTGGGCACCTGGGTATTCGAAAGCCTGCCTGGCGAACAAATGTGGTTGACACATACACACTCTTAGTCTTAATGTACTTATGGGCGCATTCGTTAAAACAGCTGTGAAATGTACGCTCAATTCATTGCTGATGACCGGGTTCAAATCGCACAATTGAACCCAGGATTATTCGCTAGCGTATTGATGTATTTTTAGGTTGAAGCTCTTGTGTCATACGCGTTTTGCTCGCGTTTCGCGTGCGGCCTGCCAAATGTTTGCGTCTGTTGCGTATGACGTTGTGTTCCAAGGAAAGGGTTGTTCGCTTGTTGTCAGCTGGTGGTGGCAGTCCCTTCTTGTTGAAAGTATCGCGAAATTGGTGAAAGATGACTCTGTAACTGAAAAGCCTGGTTAATGGCGACACTATTATTTTTTTTTTTTTGGCGTGGAAGAACACGGCCTCCGGCCTCGTTCTTCACGTTAAAATAATGGTATCGCCTTGGTTCAATTTGGTCGTAAAGAGAGTGCCGGCTCCCAAAATCATATCCTTTATTCTCTAATGTAGTACACATTTTGCTTCTAATATCCAACTAGGCTGGCACTGATTTATCTCAAAATCTGTAATCTGATGTTTTCGGTGATTTGATTCCATGTGAGGGAGAGCCCAAGGCAATTATCTTGTTTTGGCCCCGTGAGGTCAGAGTGACCAACATACCCATCGCATCATTGCTTTATTCCGTAACGAGCTTTATTCGCTCAGTGGTTAGGTTAGGTCAATGACGTCCCACGGTGACCAAACAGACATTCCCGAAAACCATACACGAAAAATCGGACCTTGATGATCGGGTCACGCAACCTTTCTTACTTTTCTTTTAGATTCTTCTAAAAAGATATGGTGTGTTTTTGACTGCTTATGCATGACTGCTCTCTCCACCTGCTTGCGATGCAATATGAATGCATTACTAGTCCACAGTAGTTCAGTAGGTTGCTGTGACAAGATAATATCCACGTTTGGTTGGGGCGTATCTCTGGCTGTGTCAGGACCCACAAGCTTTCGTGTACCGAACTTACACTACAGTAGTACAGTGTTGGCGTTGCTGATTCAGCCTGGAAGGTTGATCAGTAGACTAACAGTGAAAGCAATAAACCAAATGCTATAGTATGAAAATTTCAAAAACACATCATACACAAAGCATTTGAGCAATTGCATTTCACGAACATGTACCAGTCTAGCCTTTGAAAGGTGTGGTGATGTGATTCTTCCGATCAGCCCACAACCACAGCATCACAGCACATTTGCATGACTGGCAGTCAATGGCAGTCGCCATGGTGCTGGCAGACCAGCTCCCGGGCAACATTTACAATGCACCTGCACAGTGCAGCAATCCTCTCCTGCCCAGGCTCCGGCTTTTATTTTCAGATTTTATAATCGTTTTTTAGGCTTTTATTTACGATGTTTGTATGAATCACAATGTATACAACATCACCGACTCGGATGGGTAAAATCTTGTTGGACGATGGGTGCCGAGCTAAATATACTTGTCAATCTTCTGTAACCAACATCCACTACGCCTACATGAACTCTCTTTCCACGAATCACTGGCTTGTGGTCTGTTGAAGAGAGGAAGGCAACGGCAAATTTGAACTGTTTGAAACTAAAAATACCCCAAAAGAATTCAAATTTCAAATTCTTTTTTTTAAAATTTCTTCATTATTCTTCATCCAACATCTTTGTTGGTGAGAAAAGTTGCTCAAATAGCGTTTTCTCGGCTATTGTCAAAAGGTGTAGCGGTCTGTTTGGTAGATTAAATTGGAATTGGGTTGGCCACGTGAGTCCGCTTTTTCGCGGATATGTCGCCCATCGGTCTAACGTACATTTCGCAACCACTAAATCCCAACTTCAGTAACGAAATATTAATGACCTTCACCCGCATGGGGAGGGATTATAGGCGGCGCACTGCAGCAGAGGGTGTCGGACTCGAACAATTCACTTTTTGATTGAGGGAAATGTGCTATGACCGCAACTCTGATTGTATAACAGTAATTGAGAGCTTGGAGAATTGCTAAATCAATTCCAGATGGCAAGGAATGCAACTGCTTGACAATTAAGGAGGTGATTAATATTGATCCAAGATGAATGTGAATTGAAATAAACCTTGCACTTGGGTTATCTCTCAGAATAAGCTGACTTATAAAAAAGGCCAAGTAAAAGAGATCATCTCCTTTCATACATGGAGCCTGAGCAGGGATCTGTTGTGGAAGCAAGTGCTTTGGAACCACCTGTCGAAGAAGAATGCGGAAATATGCAAACTTATAAGAAGGATAAAGGGTTGATTTAGCTAGAATGGTAGTAGTGACATACTTTCCTGAAGATAGTGCCTCTCAAATATCTAAATACAGACACCCGTAGTCGGCCCGCGAAGTAGTTGTCATCAAGACAGTGTGTGAATGACAAAGGTAATGAAGCAAAATTGGAGTTAAAATAATTAAAATGACTGTGGTTGTTGAAGAAAAGCCAGAATGTGATTTTAGGAGGGAAAAGAGAACTTGAATGTCTGACTAAAGGAAGAAGATTACAAACAACAGCAGCTGAAAATTATTGCAGAGTTAGAAGCAGCTACAGCAGGTTCTGAGATGCTGAAATTTAAGGATGACAAAAAGGTCTGACATTACATTCAAGAGTGATACTTCAGGACGCATGATACAAGCGGATGGGTTGATAGAGATGAGGAAGGAAATACGGCCATAGCACTCCAGGTACCACACAGTGTCAGTAGTGGTCAAATCCAAAAAAAGTTGGCAGCATGGCAGTCAGCAGCCAGTAGTTCAGCATGGCAGTCAGCAGCCAGTAGTTCAGCATGGCAGTCAGCAGCTACTGAAGCACGACAGTCAGCAGCCAGTAGTTCAGCATGGCGTCATCAGCTACTATTAGCATGACAGGCAGCAGCCAGTAGTGCAGCATGGCAGTCAGCAGCTATACTCACAGCCTGAACAGGCAGCAGCCAGTATTGAGCATGGCCGTCAGCAGCAGCCAGTAGTTTCAGCTACTTCATCATGGCAGTCAGCGCAGTTAGTTCAGCATCAGTTTAGCAGCACGCCAGTATTCAGCTACTCAACATGGTAGCAGCATCCAGTAGTTCAGCATGGCAGTCAGCAGCAGTCAGTAGTTTCCTACTTCACATGACAGGCAGCAGCCAGTAGTTCAGCATGGCAGTTTTAGCAGCAGTCAGTAGTTCCGGCTACTTCAAAATGGTCGTCAGCACCAGTATTTCAGCATGACAGTCCAGCAGTCCCTACAGCAAGACAGTCAGCAGCACAGTAGTTTTCGACATGCCAGTCAGCCAGCCTGTAGATCAGCATGACTGTCATCATCTACTACAGCAGGCAGCATCAGCCAGAGTTCAGGTATGGCAGTGCATCAGCTACTATATCAGACAGGCAGCACCAGTAGTTGAGCATGGCAGTCAGCAGCCGCCAGTAGTTCAGCTACTACAGCATGGCAGGCAGCAGCCAGTAGTTCAGCATGCCAGTTTAGCCAGCAGCCAGTGTTCAGCACTTAAACATGGTAGTCAGCAGCCAGTAGTGCAGCATGGCAGTCAGCAGCAGTCAGTAGTGCAGCCTACTTCAGCATGACAGTCAGCAGCCAGTAGTTCATCAAAATGACAGTTAGCAGCAGCCAGTAGTTCAGCACTGTCAACCATGGTAAGTCAGCAGCCAGTAGTCAGCATGGCACGTCAGCAGGCAGTCAGGCGTCTCAGTACTTCAGCATGACAGGCAGCAGCCAGTAGTTCAGCATGGCATGTTAAGTTAGCAGTCAGCCAAGAGTTCAGCTACTCAAAAATGGTAGTCAGCAGCCAAGTAGTTCAGCATGACAGTCAGCAGTCCCTACATCATGACGTTCAGCAGCAGTTAGTTTAGCATGACAGTCAGCAGGCCTGTAGATCAGCATGACAGTCAGCAAGTAATACAGCATGGCAGGCAGCCGCCAGTCGTTCAGTATGGCAGTCAGCAGCCTAATATACATGACAGGCAGCGCAGTAGTGCAGCATGGCAAGTCAGAATGATACTACAGCATGAAAGGCAGCCGCTAGTAGTTCAGCGCGGCAGTCAGCAGCCAGTAGTTCAGCATGGCAGTCAGCAGATAGTTATTAGCATGACAGGCAGCAGACAGTAGTTAAGCATGGCAGTCGCAGCTACTACAGCATGACGGCAGCAAGCCAGTAGCTAGTTCAGCACGGCAGTCAGCAGCCAAGTAGGTTCAGAATTGGAGTTCATCAGCCAGGTGACTTACCAGTTGGTCTAATCCCAATTGGTCTAATGGCCATTTTGTCTAAATCCAATTGGGTCTAATACCATTTAGTCTAATACCCATTTTGACTAAAAACCATTTAATTCTATAGCCAGGTATTCTAATCCTTTACATCTTGGTCTAAAACTCATATCGTCTAATAAATCCATATCGTCTATAACTGAATTTTGGTCTAATGCAATTGGTCCAATACCCCTTTGGTCTAATATGACATTTGGTCTAATATCCATTGGTCTTATATCCAATTTGGTCTAAAACCCATGTGGTCTAATATCCATTTGGTCTTAAATTTCCCATTTGGTCAATATCCATTTGGTCTAAATCCATTTGCCGTATAAAACCCTTTGTCTAATATCCATTGGTCTAATATTATATCCATGATCGTCAGGGCTTGAATCAGACGAGCAAGATCTTTTTTTTGAAAGGACGAAGGAAAAAAAAAGTAAGAAATAGAGAAAAAAATAAGTGCATTATGACCGTTTTGTTTGTTTAAAAGAATGATTTCAATAATAAAATAATTAAATCTGTTTCTCTATTTCATATGCGACCCCCCCTATACAGTAAGTATGGTCAGAGTAGTGACATTCCTTCTATAAATGATAAGGCTTGGATGACTACTATTTGGTCATCTAACGTTGCCGTACGTTCCATGTCAGTTTTGTGGTTCTTTTGTCTGGTGGATGCATATCTTGTATGAAAAAAATGGTGTGCATTGCTTTAATTTAGTTTGTCTTACTTTTGTTCCCTACATTAAGTTCGTATACTTGGCTCCTCTTGTATCATTTTTTATCCTTGTGTGTTTTGTATGGTTCCTTGGACCGTAGATGCACCTACTTTGCCTTCCCATAGAACACGATGCAAAAAATGGGACAAGGTGTGAAATTCACACGTCTAAGGTAACAATGGTCGTAACTTAATTCTACAGTGCGGATAAGAAAAAAATGGCCCCTATCTTATATCTTTTAGAGCAGGATCTACTCTATCTCCTGGAGGAATGAAAAGAATGAATGGAAAGGGAAAGGGAAAAGTTGGAAACTCTGGTTGGTCTCGACCAGGGGCCCCACTCCCAGTACCTGTGTATATTCCACGCTCCGGCGGTGTGCCATCGATTTCGTGCCCGTATGTGGTCTGCTTATCGATGACCGTCCATTGCTGCATTCGGGACTTGTGCATTTTCCCTCACTCAGTGCATTGGGGGTTTTTGGTATTTTGGTGGCGTTTAGGGTTAGTATGGTGGAAAAAATTAGTTGGAACGCCTTTTACAAAGGTTATTCGTGTATGGCATATTGTGGTCTACATAAAGATAACACATACATTTTCACCTTACCATGTTATCAAAGAATTGTTTCGTCATGTGAGTGCAACAAGTCGTAACTGACATTTTTTGGCGAAATTGAGTTATAATATGAAAAAGTAGATCATTACGCTTAATACTTTCAGGTACAGTCCTCAATATCTTGCAGCGTTAAGCTAAATAGGCCTATCTATGTGTACATGTAATTACGACTTTGTTGCACTCAAAAATGAATTTCTGTTGAGTGCAATAAAGTCGTACTGGTGATACGACTTTGTTGCACGACACGGGAAACTAGTAATGTAGATCGAATTTTTATTTCTTGTAAAGTGTGATGGTTTTTAAAAGTGTATAAGTAAAATATCTCCCAAATTTTGTGAAAAGAGCACTTTCATTTTTTACCAAATTTATCCTAATTCGGCACAAAATGAACATGAGTATCACACTAGATCACTACTAACAACATATCTTTTTTTTTCATGGTGCTCATTTCAGAATCAGATATTGTTCCATGGCATATTTCCATATTCTTTTTTAATAATTACGATGCCCCTAATATTTTTCTTCGCAATCCGTTCAAGCGAATTACTAATCGTTCAAACGGTTAATAATCCTTCAAACGAATTACTAATCGTTCAAACAGATAGCAATCGCGTCAAACGAATACTAAATAAATCGTTCAAACGGATTAGTAATCCGTTCACACGGATAATAAAGCGTTTCAAACGGTTTTTATACTCCGTTCAAACGAATTACTAAATTGTTCAAAAACGAATTCACTAAATCGTTCAAACGGTCTAGTAATCCGTTTAAACGGATTATAAAAATCCGTTCAAACGAAGTTACTATAAATCGTTCAAACGGATTAGTAATCCTTCAACAAAACGAATTACTATCCGTTTAAATGAATTAAGTAATCCGTTTTGAATCCGTAATTTCGTTGAACGGATTACAATCCGTTTTGAACGGATACTAATAGTCGTTTGAACGGATTACTAA
This sequence comes from Ophioderma brevispina, assembly GCA_023653785.1. Lineage (NCBI taxonomy): Eukaryota > Metazoa > Echinodermata > Ophiuroidea > Amphilepidida > Ophiodermatidae > Ophioderma > Ophioderma brevispina. Next base: position 880 of record JAMKCH010047591.1, on the reverse strand, counting down.
TCCGTTTAAACTGTTTTAGTAATTCGTTTGAACTATTACTTAATCCGTTTGAACATTTTAGTATTTTTGAACTGGATTATTATTCCGTTTGAACGATTTATTAATTCGTTTTGAACGGATTACTAATCCGTTTTAACGATTTTTTTTTTTTAAGTACTTCGTTGAACGGATTCATAATCCGTTTTGAACGAATTACGAAGTCGTTTGAACAATTACTAATTCGTTTGGACGGATTACTACCGTTTGAACGTTTTAGTATTCTTTGAACGGATTAGCGAAATATTTTTTTCTTTACGATTTCCCCTTAGGAGCTCCGTAAATAATCATCAAACTAAAATAAAAATTCCGAATAACTTGGTACTTAGTACATTATACAATATTCATTGGAAATCTTGGAAGTTTTGTGACTTTATTTTTTTTCTACTTGCCCCTCACAAAAAGGCAGCCATGTGTAATTTTTCATTAAACATTTTCAGTGCTAAAGTTGAGGTGTTAATATAAACATTGATATGAAAAAGTACAGATTTTGGATGTGATTTTAATTATGTTCTGGGTATTTCATTTTGTGTGACACTCCTGAACATTTAGGGTTTTTTTTATCTTGCTCACATCGGTGGACTAGTGCGTTAACTTTTCCTTTTAAAATTGATCCCTTGCACAGCTCTTATAAGGCATACAAATATAAAAATATATTTATCTGTGCATGCAACACAAACCTATATACACTTCGTTTGACACTCCTGACACCCAAGGTTTGCTGACTTTGTTTCCACCCTACGTAGAAGTTGGGATAACATACACTTTTTCATTGGTGTTTATTTTGTCCAATACTTTGTGTTTACTAGGAAAACAAAACAAAATCACATCTGTTCCCCTTTAA
>JAMKCH010047590.1:0-10868 GCA_023653785.1 Ophioderma brevispina | reverse complement strand
CCACTATGGTTTGGTAGGTCGGTGCCTCCACGACTCTGGAAGTAGGACCCATAGCTATACAGAGATGCAATTTTTAGGAGCCACATTTTAACCCAAATTGCCATTTTCATTACAACTGCAAAATTTTGACATTTTTAAGGCAAATTTGGAAATTTTGGCTTCAGATTGGGGAAATGCGGCTAATTTTTCCAACAAATTCTCAGAAAATTTTTAAAAACGACCTCATTTCTATAACCAAATTGGCCATGAAAAAGGGTCATTGATATACAGAAGGCTGAAATCGGGACCTATGTCGTGGCACGCTCCCTATAACTGTTCATTTGTGGTTGAGAACCCCCCCCCCCCCCCCACTTCACCTGTAATTTCACTTTCAATAACTTTATTGTCAATGTCTACGACTACATTATCCTTTTGTATAGTAATTCACCTCTTTGCAATGGGTGATATATCACTGAATAAATTATTTCTGAAGTTCCATGGTCCAACGCTCTTGGTGGCAATTTACTTGACCAAGGACAATCTCCTGATTTTGTCAACTGTCAACATATGACTTGTGGTGTTGATAACAGAGTAATGTAAAATGGTCAACTTAATACAAACTTACTAAAATACATAATCAATATAACTCGACTAAGATACAACCGATTTCCAACCAATCGACAGCTTCAAATTGGGCTAATTTTACCCCACTTATATTACCAGACTCGGGTTTAACACTTATATCCCATAAAAAATATGGAAAACAGCTCAACAATTTCAAATTCAGAATATGTGACAAGCTACCAGGTTAGATTTTGGTTTAGATGGGTAATCCATGCAAGTTGCCAAGAAATAACAGTGGTTGCATTTAACCTTGCTTCATAGTAAGCAGAGGTTGTGTTTTGAACTAATCCATAATACATTGCCAAGTGCCTATAATGTTTCTGTACTTAAACATATGTCAGTAATTTAGGCAGTGTACAGATTTGAGCACAAACCTTTCATTATTAAATTTTTTTAAAGTACTAGTGTTTTGTTGCAGGAAGGGTGTCGAAAAAGGTCAAGTTTTATGTATTAAAAAAAAAAAAATTTGGGGGATTTTGATGGATCACATGCTGGGATCATGCATGGATTATGATGTGAAATTTACCAAAACTATGCTTGTGGGATGGGCTAAATATGCTCTCGTAGTTAGCTGTTTGTTCTAAGGCCACTTATGATTGTTGGTTGAAGTAGAGAATTTGGCTTTTCAAGTTAACACAGTGCAAGTTAAAGTTCAAGCATTTATATTTCTTATAGTGAGCTTTTTGAACCATGTTGAAACATTGCTTTTTGAATGGACGTGCATAACTAAGCACTATCTTCAGGAGCAACTGCAGAATGAAGTGTAAAAATTACACATGGTACAAGGCACATGGAACATTAGACCAATGGGGTAAGATATTGGTGGGGGGAAAAACAATAACAACTACCCTCGGGGCAATTAAAAAACGATCCATCTACCAGATTAAAAGCATGAAATTTACCTGGGCCCAAGTAATTATCAGACTAGGCTGCAAATTGCAATGACCTCTCTAGGCCCGCATGATCATGCATGGCGTTCACACAGCTTTAACACAGCATGCATCAAATTGCGGCACACAATCACAGCATAATCTTTGGCCCTACCAACACCTTTGGCCAAAAAAACACAAAAGGACGAACAAATGCCCCAAAACGCAACATCTGCTCACAGAATTTTCCCAATCCACAACATAACTTTTCAAGAATGATCAATTACGTTCATACCTCGCGCGTTTCAAAAGAATTGGACAAGACAGAGAGACTAGTTTATGAGAGAACATTGGGTTTCCTACTCTAATTTGCTACGTGATGACAATAGCCTATATTATAGGGCTAAAATACAAAAAAAGCATTTCTGATAAACCCAGTATAGATACAGCTAAATCCCTATTCTCATTGGAACGATAAAGTGGTTGCTATCCATGTTTCATATGAATTGCATGGAAGTTCCTGTAAAGTTATCAAAAGGAATAAGAATTTTATGAGATGCTGTTTACTGTTTTTTTTTTTACTGCAACAGCGCAGAGGTGAAGGCCTAATCTTTCTTGCCTTCTGGAAATCGCTCCAGAATGTAACGTTCATAGCCAAGCAGATAAATCTAGGGAAGTCATGCCAACATCAGATTCCTTGCTGGTGTATTTATGAATATCATGAGTTCCAAACTTTACTCGCATGCTAGTCATTTACTTGTTCAGTTATGAGATAGAGTACTAGCCCATCCTCCAGAGTTCCACATCCATATTCAACATTCGGAGAAAAAACATTGTGAGAATCTGCAGGCAAGACTGATTTCTTGAGTTGCCACTTGATTTAATATACATAAAAGCCAATGTTTATATATGTGGCTTAGGGATGCTCACTGAAATCAATCAAATGTTTAACACTCAAATTTGGTATAGAGCTTGATACAAACACAAGAGAAGATATCGGTATCTTCCCACAAATGCATTGCTTACAATGGAGTTTTTTTGTACAGCTGCTGATGTGAATCGTTAGAGATTAAACATGGCTAAATTGACAGTTTTGTAAATGTTCATATATCTAATATCTATTCACATGACAACCTGTACAAAACACCAAACCGCCATTGAAAGCAATGATTGTGGAAGCTACTGATATCTCCTCAAAACACCTAACTTAGAGGCTTGGGACCTTAAACTTTTTGTTGTTGAAAATCTGGGTCTCTGGGAACTGAATCTATGGCCACTTAGAGATGTACAGTTAAAAAAAAATACCTCCAACCCATTTTAGCTAAAGAGGCAAGGTTTTAGGAGTTCTCAAGGTGTGGGTTGTCAAACTGGAAGCATCTTATCAAGTAAACAAGCTGCCTAAGAATCATGAACTGCTGAACATGACTGCCACACACACCTGTACATTCACCCCCCCCCCCCACCCGCCATTTAAAATCTGTAGAGTAGAAACAGAAATTGCCAAAAAAAGTCAAACGTATTAGTTCTTTTCAGATACTATAGTAAATGTGGTGGTACTGTGTATCAGCAAATATAACACAACTTGACAATGACTCAACATTCCACCTGCGGACATAACTTTTACAGCCAATTTTCCCAAAAACCAAGGAAAAAACCTATAATTCATTAGCTCTTCTATTGGAATCCACATCAGGTCTTCCAGAGGGGGGGGGAGTATGGACTTCCAATATGGCCCACTGGATGTCAAGTACATTTAAAATCACAAACCTATTGAAGATTTTGATGAAAGTCTTCCACCAGGAAGTATAAATTCTAAATGGAAGAGGCCCAATTGGTAAAGTACAGTTCAAATGTACCCCCCCTCTGTTGCAGCTTTCCACAGGAGTAGTAATTGTCTATCATTCAAATGTCAATAAACCCATTTGTGGACTCTTACTTGAAACACAACAGGTTCTTTGGTTCCCCTGTGCTACGCAAAACAATATTTCCATAACTTGCGATGTTCCACACAATTTAATTTATCATTTCCTTTAAAGGCCTACAGAAAGAAAATGATCAGGACACATAAGAGCCAATAACAGAAGATTTATTTTTGTGCAATTACTGAGGGTGCCATTTTAATAATTTTTTAATGAGGCAGTGACTCCTTTCAATACCCAAGGATATTGCTGCACTGCTGGAGGGAGGGTCAATTACATAACCTAACCTCTTGTCTAATGGGACAGAATTATCAAGCAAAATTGACACTTACAGATATTCATCCAATCCCTGTACATAAAGAAATAACCACAGAGCAACAGACCATTGACCAAACCCGGGGACAAAGAAAATTGCCTTGTCATGAACTTCATTACAAATCATTTTCATGGCATTATATTGTCTTGCCAATGGTTGTGAGCATCTATTTCAAAATGTAATAGCTATCAAATGTCGCCGATCCTCTGCACCCAGGCAAGTTTAATGGAAAACCGTGTTTTGGTGGTGATATATGTATTTTGATTTCCAATCTTATGTTACCAGAGGGGCGTTTCAACTGATCCCAAAGAGCAGTGATCATGTGTGATGTACATATACTTCATATACTATACACACTATCAGTTCATTGTATTACTGGAAAAGTACCTGAAGGGTTTGTGATTCTAAGCCCATCTTTTTTGTATGGTTCACTCATATATCCCTTTGAGAAATTGGAGTTAATTCTTACTTCATTTGGTGTTGTGAGCGAAAATGTTTGTATCACAATGCCCCTAGGCCATTGTGCTATAATTTGTCCATTTGCAGACAGAAAATACAAAATTTGTGAAATATCTTCCTGCTAGGCTAATGTTAAGATGATAATAACAATTGGACTTGTTTGAGTAAATAGGGCAGAGCGCTGCACATGCATTAACCATAACAACAACCAACACAATTGAAGACTCAATGAGCTGAGGCTAGAAAATGCAAGTCCAACAAGATGCGATGATGTCATCGCACCACCACTCATATGGGCACGAAATCGCGGCCAGCGACTCCTCCCGTGTCTTGTCATCCCTGGTCCATATGGAATGGTGGCGCCCGGAGGCCTCCAGGTTCGAATCCCGCCACGATGTCCAATCTTCTTTATCTTCTATCCCTTTACCACCCCCCTTGGCCTTCCTCTCCTTCAATAGAAAATCACAACTTGGTAATAATATTTTTTGGGATCTGAATTTTTGTTTTAACAACACGTTATCCTATGGCACTGTATACTGTGCATAAATGTTTTAAATGAAAACAAAAATCTGATTATCTCCTAACTTTGGACTAAGAGCATTTAGGTGACTATCTTCATTTCCAAATACTTTTTTAAATTACTTCACCTAAAATAATATATTCCAAAATCTCTGAGTCAGCCTTTAACATTACCGCGGCCCCCCCCCATCCCCCCCTCCCGGAGGAGTGGAAGAATAAGTAAGCATGGGAGGAGAAAAGTTTGGGTGTCGGGGCTCGAACCATGACCGGGGATACCATGTTACGATGGTGTCACTGGCCGCCTAAGCGTTATCATGACCCATATGAGTCTCCGTTTGATGACACCAGAACTCGCTACATCCGTGACTTGGTGCATTTTTCTCATGCAGTTGCATTGGCATTTTTTTTTTGTGTGTGCTTAATTTAACGTTTTGCAAAAACTTCATAATTAGTTAAAATTTCAAATATTAAAAGCTTGAACCTGACATATCTATGTTTAAAAAGAGCAAAAAGCCCCGTTGTTTGTATGCGTGCTGTTGCATGCGTGTTTGCCTGTGTGGTCGTGTGTCTCTTGTAAAAAAGGCTGTGTGGGAGTACAGCCTAGGTATGATTTCCAAAATAACTTGTATAATTGGAATGCTTTAAACCCTCCTCTGATGTAGTATACAAGCAAGTATTAATTGACAATGAATGATAAAAGTCATCTGAAAAAAATAACTAGTATCAATGCATAAACAGGCACTGGGCAGGTACGTTTGAATTCTCAATCAAGGCAAGATACATGGAGAATTGCACATGTAACCACCAAGAAGGAAGGGATTAAGATTTGAAAAAGCAAATGAGACAAAGACGCTGATCTGTGCACATCGTAGTGTCTCACAAGCATCCCCAAACCTAATTTACTCCTTTATGCAGGGGTTCATTACCCCACATGCTGTTTTGGACCCACAGCTGCCTAGAATTGCTTTCCCAAGCATACTAAATTGCATTCTTATACCCTGTCGATTCTGAGGATAGGGTTCCATCGTCTTAGTATATTGGGGATAATCTTCTAAAAACAAGATCCTAAACATCTACATCCATATTATGTAGGTCATTCAACTGCAGTTTTCAATTAGAAGGGAAAATTAAATTGTTAACTGTATTAGCATGTTGGTCTGCCTTCGGCATTCATAGGGTTTCTTATTCACCGATGACGAGCAAAGCTAAGAAATAATATCGCATAAAGTTCTGATCTATTCTTCACCTACTTAAAGGGACAGGCCGGGCCCGAGTTTTGGTACAAATTTCCAATCCAATTTGACTTGATGGGTTGTATATAGAAAACCTACCGAGATCGTTTAAGTTTACTGGACAAATATGTAAAAGAAAAATTAAAAATTATGTTTTGTAAACATCCCAATAGAAAAGCACAACAGAAAAAGCCATCTCATTACTCTCCAAATCTATTACATTAAATGTACGTATTAGTACACTCATCATGTTGGGGGTTAAGGAATTTCAACCAACAAAGTCATCTTGATTCTGGCAACACAGTTTTTAGACCCCAAAATTAATCTCAAATACTAGTATTATCCCATTAAAAACTAGGAAATCCATTGCAAGAATCTCACCATATATGCTACAAAGTCATGATTTGTATGTTATAAGCCCTCTATATGCCCCTTCTCCATAGAGAGGTAAGCTTAAGAAAAATCCTGCTTGCCCCGACAATGAAATTTCATAAATAGCACAAGATGCAGCTAATAGAATAACTATCCAAATCAGCTGTCAAAGCCGTCAATGTGATATCGTTTTGTTTTTATTCCAGTTGTTGTTTGCATAAATGAAACTTTCAAATAAAATGTAGAAATTGATGATGCACACATTGTCTGATCCTCTAAAGACTGACTGACATCAAAATAACTCAATATTTCAATTACTTAATCAATACTTTCAATAGAACAATGTCAGATTTATTATCTTTCAAAATGCAAACAAAAGTCAGAAGTCTTCCGCGCAAGATAATATACAGCCTTATGACGATCACAGTTACCATGGGAGTTGTCACCATAGCAACCACTTATTAGCATAGCAAATTGGAAAATTCTGTCCGGATGTATCATAGAAATAATAGAGCGTCCTGGGCATGTGTGTATTTGCTCTCCGCCTATTAGGATGAAATGCTGTTTGCAGATGACACGACACACACAATCCCGCTCCTTTACCCTTATTCCCGTAAATTGGACATAGAGCATGTTGATATGAAACTTCCATCCCTGTCACAAGTGTTTTTATAAATTAAACCATCACTCATACTTTTCACATTTGATGGCTTTCATATAGTTTGGTGATAACACTGCAAATTGAATGCAATTAATCACTCAGTAAAATGCACACACTCTGGAGTGTCCCTATTCTATTCTTTCCTTTTTCTCTAATCTTTTGAATAAATTTCTTCACACAGGATATAACATCACAGGTTCTGTGCGCGTGTATTTACTCTTGTGCCTTACGCAAGTACCGAGTGAAGTGCGACTTTAAAAGCTGGTCAAAATGGTGCAAAAATATTTTAACCTTGGCTACGGAGTTGCATTAATTAAGCCAGTTTGAACTGCCAACTCCAAAATCACAAAATTGTTCAGCTCTGTAACAAAGTGGTTCTTGAACCACTCATCTTACCTGCTTTCGCTATCACCTCCAACATTTGTAGTAAAGCCAACATGCCAGAGATTTTTTTCTGTAAATTATGCAAATTAACTAATCAAATATGCAATTGTCACCAGTGATATTTGTGACTTTGTTCAATATAGTGTCCTTTATCATGATTCTCACACCACATTGTGTTTAATTACTCCATTTCATGCTACAGGGTTAAAATTTTATTCTGGCTTCATAAAATTAACTTTTAAATGGATACTATTCAGCAAACAGTGGTAAAATATGAGTTCAATCAACTCGACTATCCTGACTCACCCCCTATTGATTTGAAATACAGTAACCTAAACACCTGATTTCTTAGAAAGCAAGCAAGCAAAAGACAAATAAAAATACATAGATAGATGTAGAATAGATTTGAAGTATATGAAGTACCTAGAAATGTTGGCGGGTGAAAATCCAATAACCTAGATACGAAATCACTGTAAGAGAGGGTGCTAGCTTTTTATTGGTTCATAAAATCACAACAAATATAGAATTTTTTACTTGGGGATCACCTTGCCTGATGCTTCTCTATTATGAATCTTTTTCTAATGTTGATTTGAGGCGCATACAATGTACAGTCAAGGACCTTTAAACCTTGGTAATGCTCGTTTACATTTGTTGGATGGGCAACCGGCAATATTGCTAGGACACAATAGAGCCTCACAGGCAGTTCTTTGGATTGGATCAAGAATTTCCTGATAATGCTGGCGACGACTGTTGCCATGATCACTGTTGCGCTGACGGGGGGGCATTGTGATTCTCAGACAGGCAAAGATAAAGGGGGAAATTGAAAACAATAGAAAGAGTGATTACTTAAAAATCCTCACAAATTGATGTGAATCAAGAAAATGGTTAGGATGTAAAAGCTGTTGAATTCTTTGAAATATTGATTTACAAAAATTGGGCATTTACTATTAAATTACAATTATTCCCTGAAAATGTCAGGTATATCACAAGAGACTTTAATATCCTGGGTAAAGGGAACTAACATGTTAAACTTCTATATCTGTATGTATGGTTAACTGAAGGGGATGGGAAATTTAAAGGTTCTGGGGTAAGCGATCTTCCACGTTTGTCACCATAATATGTAACAAAAGCACTTTGGTTTGCTTCTAAGACGCTTCCTATGAATTTGGGAAAAGCGTGCTTGGGGAATTTGTATCCGTATTGACGAGATACAGCATGAGAATAGAGAATAATAATTTATAAGCAAAGTGACATAATGCATTATTTGAATGTGCATGGCGGATGCACCATATCATACCTTTAGCAGATTTGGAGCGTGTGACAGTCTCAATAAATCTATCATACTTTCAGGGCATACATTAACCTCCGAGTTGATAGGGTGTTACTTAAAAGCGTACAGACATCAAGTACAGTTATGTGTCACGCATACAGTACTATGTTAATAACACATGGCTTTATATGATTGTGTGTACTAAGCTCTGGGAAGAAGAAAAATAAACATATCATTGTTGTAGTTATCATAGTTTAGCTTTTTCATAATTAGCTTGAGGTCCCACCAACTGCTATAGATAGTGATCTCATGAAATCCCTTAAGACTGTTTTAGTACACTGCCAACTGCTGCCTGTGAAATGTCTCTTCCTGTGAAACTACATTGCAAACATATTTTTCAGTGGAGGCGCGTGTATCTTCATGAGAAATTTGCGTAAGCATGTGTTAAACTAAGAAGCTCTGTATACCTCGGGAGGTTTTAGTAAGTGGTTTATGATGGGCATGTACCTAATTGCATGTCTTGTTTGTGATTGGCCTATAGTATACTGCTTGCAAGTGGCATTTGATCAAGTGTTGGATTAGCGTACCCAGATCGGCTACCAAAAACAAGTTAAGAATGTGTAAAAAGCAAAATTTTTAACAACTATACCTGTGGTTCTTCTGAGAACAAATCTTGTTTGCCTATGGCATAAAATTATGACTAATTAATATGATATAGGCTACCGTGTGTACACAGAGAAAATACCTTTATAAATCACTCGAGGGGGCGCACCCCTCACAAGAAATCTGGTAGTAATCAATAGAATATGGTTTCCTGAGTAGAATTTCATGTGTTCTCACTTCTACAGGGTTCTTTCTCCAGGCATTGCTGTTTAACAAACCAATGTTTTGCCACATTGAAACCCCTCCAAATTTTTTAGCAGACTCGCTCAACTGCTCAACATGCTCAAGGGGCAATGGACATCCTGCTGGATTTCGGGAATAGACTGACTGGGGTGAAAGTGTTTTAGAACTAAATTCTCCGATTACTCTGATGAAACAATCGGGGATTTAGCTGGCAGTATGTTCTCTGAAGATTGGGTGGTAATTATAGGAGAGTGCATATTTTGTCTAAATTAATAGCTTTTGATTGGGGATCCTTTATGGGGATGTGTTGAAGGTTGGGGGGGGGGTCGCTTTTCATAGTGTTCTGAAGTTCCTTATAGCAAGATGTTCAGGCTGTTTGTTTTGTTTTGTAACAACAAAAATTATTTACAATGTTGAGGGTAGTGAAGTGTGGGTGTTCAATAAGGTGACCCATCTACACCTGACTCGCTCATTAAAGGGGTATCACTCGATCCTTGGCCTCAACCCCATTCACAAACAATCTTGCACCTCGAACCTGCAGATTTTTGTTATCATTAGAAACCTTGTATTTTTCTCATCTCACTGCCAAATATTTTGAAACGGACTTCTTTCCCATTTTGATGCTAAAAGCCAACACCTAATTTGTTTATGGTAACCAGAAAAATTTAAAATGTTTTTTTTTGAACAGTGTGCTATCGTAATAGCCTTCCCCTACAACCAAGTCCCTCTCAACTTTGTATATTGGATCCAAATTAAATTTTGGGATAAAAAAGAAAAAAACTAAAAAATTAATTTGTTGTTTTTGTGTGCCTATATCTATATCGTGTCATATTGGATGGGGCGTCCAATATTTCGAGTAGTGGATGCCGGCCCAGCCGGTATCCAAACGATAGGGTGAAGACCGGGCCCCCGTAACTAGGACTTTTTTTGAACGGCGATATTTCGAAAGATTTTATTTAATCCAAATTTGTTTCAAAATTCATAATTTTGCGTCAGTAAGTGTGTCAGATGGCACCTACTAACAAATCCAAATTTATAGAGGGATGGGCGAGGACCAAGCCCGTAATCAGGAGTTTTAGGAGAGGGGTGAATTTCTTCAAAAGGGGGTTTTCTTGTGGGAGGGGGAATTGGCAGAAGTGGACTTTTTTTATTTTTTCCAGATATATTACCCATGTCTCTATAACATTGATCAACTGAAACCCAATCATCATTTAGCCTACTGCAGATTTCAAGATCCCCAATACCCCAGAACTATACAAGACAAAGATAACAACTGCAAGATCGCCCCCAGCAATGTGAGTTATGCCCGATGGCCTTTTTCCCCCACATTAAATGCAACTTGGAATCATCCTGAGTCTTGCATGTTACTTTTACCGCTCTCCAGTGCCCAAGTTAAAAAAACAAGCCATTGGAAGGTA
>JAMKCH010047589.1:0-11587 GCA_023653785.1 Ophioderma brevispina | reverse complement strand
TTTCTGAAAATGCGACCCAATGTCAGCTGTTTTTTTGTCGCCCCACACACGTTGCAACGGGGGGTGTAATTACCAATATGTATCGCTAAAGTCTGGTGTGCGAGGCACAGGAAATTGCCTAGCACGAGTTAACGGTATTAATAAGGGCTAAGGGCACAACATTTTTTGCCACGCAACAAAAATCACACGTACTTGGAGTTGAAAATCAGACGACATGCAGTGGAATTACACAATAACAAAGAAGACTGGGCTTCCTGCGAGTAATTCGTCTTCCTGATTCAGAAATAAAAACACATAAAAAACAGAGCTAAGTTTGTCTCTCTAGTTAGACGCACTGAAGAACATAATTGTTATTGTCGAACCAGCACCCAAGATTGATCACCAGTGGAGGGAAGGGAGGGAAGGGAGGGGGGGGGCTAGAGTTGTCTTCAAAAACTATTCGTACTCATTACTCAGCGCCCGTCAGGATGAAGTCAAAAACGGAATTTGAACCCGGCTCAAAATATGAATTGTAGTATACGTTACACCAAATTACCCTCCCTGCTCATGATAATAACCTGACAATCAGGGGAAATAATATGTCATATGCTCGGACAAAACCGTACACCCGCTTTACTAGCGATCGTACCGTCCAAATAATCCAAGCCAAGAAAGACTTACACCTTTTTGCAACTTTCTGCGGAGAGTAATTGATTGCAACAACTCTATACCATATGACCGCCATCTAAACAGACAAGGAAACAACATTTAAAGCTTAACTCAATAGAACTTAAGAACACTTTCCCGGGATTTATGCCAGTTATACGCGTGGTAAAATTGATAGCTGGCTTAATGCATATTTACACCACGGTAATGTGATTTTTCATATTTTTAATTATTTTTTACCTCTTATTGGAAGTCCTGGTCCTAAAACATGTTCTGTATATATCTGATTTACAGATCATAAATTTGTCGGCCAATACTTGAAATTTCCGTGGCAATAAATATGATCTTAAACTTTGCGACAAGGCGAATCCCCCTAGGAAATACACAGCAAATCTTGCATCAACACTATAAGGATGCACGGTCACAAACGTCAATTTCATAAAATTTCTTCTTCTCTCATGGATCTGTAATGAAATACGGTATAACTGGATTCGCTAGGTCCGCTGGTAGTGTAGTTTGACTAATCTCTAATCTTTGGTTTGTAAGTGTCCAGAAGTAAGTAAAATCGCATGCTTTTTACATGCGATTTCCGATGAATTGCACAGTTCCTACATAGAAATCTCACCAGCGGCCGCTGGTACTAAGTATTCGCGCATCGACGGATACACTTGATCCCCCGTGCAGTTAGTGTCCACTGTAAACGGGCCGAGGACCTTTTGCCCACCAACCAATATTGTGACATGAATCCATTCATAAAGTGATGCTATTTAAATGAATTACACTTCACAGGGCACCATCCAATCACGATCAATGACATGCTATGGATGAGCGATTAACCACACACACTTGTGCATAACACTGGCGATAGGCCTGTTTTTACACATGTTGAAGCCTTGTTAGAAATGGTCGTTCGGATCTTTTTCAGCACCGTATTGTCAACCAAATTACATCACCATGTAGAGGAAACGATTATCTTGGTGTCCGCTTCCTACAGAAGAGATAGGTCTAAACCGTTTGTCCATGGCGCCCGCTTGAATCTGCCCAGCTATCACTGGTGATTTTTGCTATAGAATTAGCATTATACCTACCAAAATACAACTCTTTATAAATAACCCATTTTCGGATTTTTCTGAATGTCTATAATAATAAAAATTCACAATAGCATGAGAAATAGATTCTACAAGTAGAGTTTCTACCCCAAGAAAATCCCTGAGCACTTTTCTCGCAACGACGTGAGTTTTCTCATGTCCTATGCGTTAAGCCGAGTACGCATGACAGGTATAGGCCTATTGAATTCACTGTGTGCACAGTGAATAGGGCAAAATGGACAGTAACTGCAAGATGCAAATCTTGGACTTGGCATGAGCGGTTTTTACTGATGCTATGGGTTTTCATGTTTTTTCTTTTTTTGCGATTTTAGCATTTATTTTGAACGTATGACACGAAAAACAGATAAGAGGTTCAGACGGTGCTGACAGCTTATACAGTGGTCCCCAAAACCAATCTAGCCGGGATTTGAAATGAATGGTTTAAGCCAACTAAGTTTTATTTTCAATGCCCACGCAACAGGCTCTATGATACTTATGGAGGTCAATCACATGTTCCGGCCAAATTTAAGAGAGAAATACCATAAATGCGCAACGCGAACTCTCAACTTATCCAGGACACAGACACAAAAGATGCTTCAAAACAGCCGATTAATGGATTGTACGGTTCATAGGGTTTACTTAATGTTATGGAAGAGAAAATCGGAGTGGTTATGTGGAACGGAAATGAGGATAAGTCAATGGGAGGTAGTTGTCTTCGAAAACTTCGAGAACACGTCCGGGAGGACACTGAAAAAGTGCAAATCGACTGATAAATCACATGGTTTACGTAAAAATATTGTTAATTTACGCGTTCACATGTCTGACAAACAGCACAATGCCAACGATGCGATTGAAAAACTCAAGGTATCCCGTGACCTCTTTCCTGCCATTAAATTTCCGAGTCCAACGATGACGAATGTGCTCCCATCTTTTATTGACATTATCTCAATTACCGGTCCACAAAACAACCGATTTCGCCTAAATAAGAGTTGACCACCCCCCCCCCCCCCCCCACCTGACAAACACGTAAAGTTCATTAAGGACTATTTTGCCGTCGTTTTGTCGTTCCTGTGCCTGTTTACTTCGATTACAATCGGAACAAGTATCATAGTAAGCCCCTTTCACCAGCCAAATTTAGGATCAGACAATCAAATTCGCACTACTTGATTCTAAAAAACAGCATCTGTTTGAAAATCAAAACTTTAACAATTAATGTGTAGTCAGGAATCCATGGTACATTTTAATTCATTTTTGAATATAAATGCTTCTCTGCCATTGGTAATTTCAATACTTTTAGTTATCATTAGCTAGCCCCTTTAACCAGCAAAATTGAGATCATGACAATCAAATTTCGCACTACTGATTCTAAAACAGCCATATGTTGAAATCAAAACTCTAACAATAATGTTGTAGTCAGGACTCCTGGTACAATTTTAAATAAAAAATTCAGGATTATTTTATTACCTTTTTTTGAATGTTAATTTCAATACTTGTAGGCCAGTGGGTGTGTTTAATGATATAAGATGATGTTATTAAGGGCACTCTCTTACGCATGGGATTTTCGTCGATTTTTTTGTAACTTGAATCAGGCGGGTGGCGGACCAAGCTTCATTCATAGAGACAAAAACTGCCGCACGAGTCATTGGACCGAGCCTGAACAGTGACCGAATTTTGAAGTCATGTGCGCGTATAAATAGATCAGGGAGTGGCGAGTGGGATTCCCGTACTGAGCCGCGACGTTCATTGCCTGCTTTAGACGGTGGTGCATAATTGTGCTGCAAACTATCATCAAATCGGTTTTAAGCCGCACATGAGAGGAGTGCTACATGCAGGTCAACCAATCATTCCACGGTGGTGCATGGGCTACCCTGGGGCTACCTGGTACCGGGCTTGGTACATTGTCCGCAAGTATAACTAAACGGTGACCCTGCGATTGAAACATGAGGTCAAGCGAGCCGTTTCAAAATGGATACCGTTTGTACCGTTATTCATACAAAAAAATACTTAGGACTGGACGTTGATTCTTCAACTCCAACGGATTTTGAGTGGAAAAATATGGATCTCAAAATATTTTCGACTTTAGAATAAATTTGTGCAAGTTTTAGTGATTACTTGCCTAAACCTATGGGAAACGGCAAAAACGACGCTATCTGGGGCCGCGGCCCCCCCCCCCCCGAAGGATAAGGGGACGGACTGTGGGGGGAAATGGTGCGAAAGCCCCAATCAGTCTTGCGGACAACGAAAAGAAGACATAAATAACACTTAAATTAACCAGTTGATGTTTTCTGTGTATCGGTGCGTTCTGAGAATATTTTGAACAAAGATAAATTTAATAACCATAGCCACGGTTTCTTTCTGTTATGTGCACACCAGAGGGCGTTTTGA
Source organism: Ophioderma brevispina (assembly GCA_023653785.1). Classification (NCBI taxonomy): domain Eukaryota; kingdom Metazoa; phylum Echinodermata; class Ophiuroidea; order Amphilepidida; family Ophiodermatidae; genus Ophioderma; species Ophioderma brevispina. The sequence goes on along the minus strand of JAMKCH010047589.1, from coordinate 7,469 downwards.
GTCAATCCCACAAATGCCACCAGTTTGGGAAATTTCACCTCAATTGGGGTCATGTGATAAGTACATAAAAAATCGAGGCTGAACACATAACCAACACTGACTCTTTTTTCTTTAACGGCATTTTACCCACAAAGCGTAGTACTTAGGGAAATTTTTGTGATTATGAAATTGTCTTGTGGATTCTTAAACTTTTGGTGGTGGAACGTTTTTATTCCCTAAGTTACTGACAGCGTTTAGTACGTTGGTATCAGGGCACATGCTTGTGCATCATGGGGATGATTCAAAACCTCTGTAGCCACACACATACATGTAAGTAAACGATATTAGGAACATAAAAAATAATAACCATTTGTGTGATGAAAAAAAAAAAAAAAATAATCGTGGCGTCTGCAAAAAACCCTGGGAAAAATTGACGTGTAATCTTGCAACACTCGTAAAAAACAGGATTTACTAAAACCGGCACGTTTTGTTGTGAAAATATAGGTAATTTGAATATTCTAGAGTAGATGTTCAACCATAAGTTTTCCAAAAGTTTTTTTTTTTTTTTTTAATGTAAGCGAAAGGCTCACTTGATTTTCCGTCTTTTTTACAACAATGTTTTGCCCCTAATTTGCAGCCCAAAGACACAAATTTATTTATTGTTTATTGTTATGTGTATTATCTTCTGACCTTATGTGGGGGATCTGATGTGGTCTAAATTTCGTGCAAACATTCTCCGGGGAAGTGGGTCTGCGGGGCCCTGGAACCACTTGGGCACTACGGGGTTGTAACACTAAGTGCCCAAGCTAAAAAAAGCTTCGTAGTGCCCAAGGGGGGGGGGGGGTTCCTAGGGACACAACCCAGATAACCACTTTCCCATGGCGTTTTGATCAGAACACTACAAAATAATTGGGGGTCACGTAGAACCACATACACACATGATAAACCATTGAAATCGAACTTATGACCAATGACCTATGGGCCAATTGAAATTGTCCTTCCGAAGAAGAGTGGTTCGCAACATTCAATCCTACAGCAAATCCAATATAAGGTTTGGCAACCAAACTAATCATTGCAAGAGGGCCTCATGGCCGTCTTGTTGCGGTTTTTTTGATGGTTCTTTCTACAAGAAGGCCTTCATGGCGCCTTGTTCTGTTTCTGATGCGTTCTTTCGTCTTTTTCTTTCTTATTCTGTCAACATCAAACTGCGTCTAGATCAGTCATGGTTGGACGTATTCCGACCAGAATTACACCAAATGGCCGCTGAGGCATCCCATTTATGTCGTATGACTTTGACCCCTGTCGGGTTCATCTAAGGGTCACAGGGGTCAAAAGTGTCATTTTCCTTTAAAACGTTTCAGCGCCTACAGTTACAATGCAGGTAACGGCGGCTTCATGCATCTGAAAGTAGCTTGAGACCTTCACAAAAAGTTATGGGTTGATGAGTTGAGAGGTCAATCTGGAGGTCATTAAGGGTGGCACTTCCGGTTTAATGGAAAAGCTTCAAAAAAAAATCTCAAAAATAGCTATCTGCTATATGCAAGTTGTATTGTCACTGACTCATAATATGAAGCAGCTTAAGACCCTTCCACAAACGTGGTGGAGTCGGCATGGAGTGTCAAAGGTCATTAAGGGGAACTTCCGGTCAAAAACAAACATATTCCAAACTATTCAAAAATTTTTAGTCTCACAACCAAAACAATACAGTGACTACACTTTCAGATTTGATTCATGTTACCTGGGTGATGCAAGATATTTTATTTTGGAGGTCAAGGTATTTACGGTCATTTCCGGTTTTTTTAAGGTCAATAATTCAAGAATTTTTTATCTCCAGGAACTAAGCATAGAAGAATTTTTTAATCTGCTGGAACAATGCCTTTTATGTGTGTACACGAGGTTTTTTTTATTCCGGGATACAAGGGTATTAAGGGGGTCAAAAGGTCAATTTTGCCAAAAAATTTAAAAAAAAGACAAATTGGTTTATTATCTCAGCCTATAGAAGACAGATTAAGACCGTTATTGCTGCAGGGAGTAACATGATGGATGGAGAGTTCATGAGTCTCTACCCAAGGTTCAAGTTCAAGTCAAAGTCAAAAATCTACAAACAAGCTCCTGAGTGAAATTGTCAGGGATACTCCCGTGTGACATCATCCATAAATACAGAACAGTACAGTTGACCCATGGACCCAGAGGTCCCGTTATAGGGGTGAAAGGTCAATACCTACAGGCTGGATTGAGTTGAACTCAATACTATTGATCATTGTAAAGTTGTAAGACCGTAAAATACATTTAATACATTTAATGACATTATGGTGAAGTTACAGGGGTCAAGGTCAAGCCACCTTAAGGAGTCATTAAGGGGATCACCATACATTCCCAATACGGCGTTTGTAAATTAGATCTGTCCCAGGTCTAGTCTTTCTCTTCTGGCAAATCTGTGGCACACTTCAATTGCCTCTAGCTCTAGTCATGGTTTGCCGTATTTGTGACCAGACTTACACCACATGACCGCTGCGGCATACCATTTTATGTCACATAACATTGACCCTTAGGGGTCAAAAGGGTCACAGGGGTCAAAAGTGTCATTTTGCTTTAAAAGTTAGGCGTCAGATCACAATGCACGGGTCACGTGACTCATGCATATGAGTAGCTTGAGACCCTTCACACAAACAGTTATGGGTGGAGGCATCGGGGTCATTAAGGGGGCCAATTCCGGTTAATGTGAAAAACTCGTCAAAAAAATCTTCAAAAAATAGCTATCTGCTATATGCAACGTTGCTTGATCATGTGTCTCAAAATATAAAAAGCAGCTTAAGGACCTCACAAACGTGTGCTTGCATGGGGGCGGTCTAAAGGTCATTTAAGGGTCACTCCGGTTCAAAAACCAAAAATATTCCAAAAGATTCAAAAATTTTTATCTCAACACCCCAAACATAGTACAGTGATTTCACGTCAGATTTGCATTCATGTTACCTGGTGTAGACAAGGTATTTTGATTGGAGTGGTCACGGTATTTAAGTCATTTCGTTTTAGGTTGTAAATAATTGTGAGAATTTTTATCGCCCAAAACTAAGCATCAGTAGAATTTTTGATTTGCTTTGGAAACAATAAATTTTGTTGTGAGAAAAAGGATTTTTTAACCGAGATCAAAGGTCATTAAGGGGGTCAAAAGCGTCAATTTTTGCCAAAAATGCTTAAAAACACGGATTGGCGCACAGTTTACTTCAAAAAGGCATATTTTCAGCCAAAATGAATTTCAGGTGCAAAAGACATCAGACGTGATTGTGTAACAAAACCAGCCCGTTCCATTTCAACGCGAAAGGCCTCAAATCCATCTCTATATGACAGTTTCAAATTGAACCCCTATAGATATACAGTAATCGCATATACGTCGTCTGCTAGACCGCGTACTGATATAAGTGGGGCGGTCTATCTTACGATTGGGTTTGAAAAAATTTAACCAAGTTGCCGCTTTCCTATATTATATCAAGAAAGAAATACACAGCTTTTTCATTTGACACCAATGTTACTTTCTAAGTCCAAATAGTCGACAAGATATAGCCTCTAAAACATGTGGGAACTGTTTAGTTTTTAAAAAGGAGTAATTAGGAATACCACGATTTTTTGCTTGAACTATTCAGCTCTTTACCCCCCCCCCCCCCCAACTAGGTCCTCCCCCTCTTCACTCACACTTGATATAATTCATGTAGTAAGCACTTCATGGTTGAATAACTCGACGGTTCAGATCTGTACAAAGATCTAGTTATTATATCATGAGGGCAGCCGAATGATTGACTGTCTTCTCTCGATTCATTAAAGCGGCCTCAGGCGTCTTGGTTCGTTTTTGATGGGTTCTTCTTTACAAGACGGCCGTCGGCCGTCTTGTTCTGTTTCGATGCGTGTTATTTATTCTTCTTTTCTTCCTGTCAACATTTCAATGCGTCTAGCTCAGTCATGGTTTGACGTATTTCGACCAGACTTCCACCAAAAGACCGCTGAGGCATCCCATTTAGGTCATTGACTTGCACCCCTGTCTGGTCTCATCTAGGGGTCACAGGGGGTCAAAAATATTTTTTTTCACAGTATTTTGAAAAAGTTTCAGCGCCTACAGATGACAATGCCGAACTGACTCATGCATATGAACCAACTTGAGATCCTTCACAAAAGTTATGGGTTGAGAGGTCAATCGGGAGGTCATTAAGGGGGGCCAATTCCGGTACTTAATGAAAAATCTTCAAAAATCTTCAAAAATAGCTATCTGCGCTAGCAAACGTCTGCCTGGTCACGTAACTCATACATATGAAGCAAGCTTGAGACCATTCACAAACGTTGTGCTCGGCATGGAAGTCGCATTAAGGGGGAACTTCCGGTCAAAAAACCAAAAATATCCAAAAGATTCAAAAATTGCTTATCTCAAAACCCAAACATAGTACAGGGACTAACTTACAGATATGCTTTCATGTCCTGTGGTATGCAAGGTATTTTATTTTGGAGTCAAAGGTCATTTAAGGTCAGTTCCGTTTTAAGGTAAATAATATCACGAATTTTATCTCGAGAAACGAAGCACGAGTATGATTCGTTTTTGCATTGGAACAATACATTTTTGTTGTGTATACGGGTTTTTTTATCGGATTCAAAGGTCACATTAACGGGGGTCAAAAGGTCAATTTTGCCAAAAATGTTAAAATAAGGACCAAAATTGGATTTATCTCAGCCTATAGAGGACAGATAAAGGCCGCTATTACTACAGTGATGTAAATTATAATAGTAGAAGAGGTGTATCTGATAGTCTTGACCCCAAAGGTCCAAAGTTCAAGGGTCAAAAGGTCAAAAATTTACAAACAAGCTCCGATTTTGAACGAAATTTGACAGGAATAATCCTGGGATATCGTAAATACAGAAAAATTAAGAGTTGACCCTATTCGTGACCAGGGTCACGTATAGAGGTGCAAGTCAAATACCGGACATGCTTGGATTGAGTTGAAACTCAATAAAGTGATCTTGTTAAAAGTTGTTAACACGTAAAAATACATTTAATGACATTTGTGACATACTGGTGAAGTTACAAGGGTCAAAAGGTCAAGTCCTCAAGGGGTCATTAAGGGATCACCAACCATTCCCCATACGGCCGTCTTGTAAATTAGATAGTCCAGGTCTAGTTAGATATACTCTAGAATACACCAAGTAAAATAATTCATGCAAAATATAGCACCAATTGATACCATCCTGTCTTTTCTCAGAAACTCAAAATCACCTTATTTTTCCCATAGATTACACAGTTAAGAGCAAGTCATGACAAAATTAAAAATGATGCTATCAGCATATGTGACATAGCTGCTTCTATATAATAATGATTGTTTCAAAAAAGTAAGGGACAAGGTCATGTTCCACACAAAATTCAGAGATGTTTGTTGAAATTCCCGTATAATTAAAAAGTTAACAAATGACATCAACGAAAAAATTAAGTGATTTCCTAGTATACACCCACCCCATGAATATCATACAGTATCTAATGTCTTGGTACATCTTTGGAAATAAGTCTTTATACCAGTGACAGTATGTGTGGGTGAATAATTAAATTTGAAGGGAAAATAAATTGTCAAAATTTGTATATAATAAATCATCAAATTAGACCAAAAGCAATTCTCGACATCCTCCCAACTATCTGGGGATGCACCCACACTTCCAAGAAGTTTATCATTTTGGACGTTTATGAGTGGCTAGCGAAAAGTCCGGAACTTTTATTGAGAGTAAACTTATCTGATGGTTAAAATGTTATGAAGGGGAAGGATTATGAAGTTTGATTAGTATAAAAAATCCAGCTATTTTGGTGAAGAATCAGCCAGTTTGTGGAGTACAATCAGACCGTAGAGCTTAAGTCCGATTGTAACGTCTACGCCGCATTTTTTGTGCTCAAGAATGAGATGGTGATATAGTAAATAAAACTATTGCCAAATAAGCAAACTTGCTTTCGTTTTATATGTGTTATTAGTGTATGGAAAAACAGTGACCGCTCGGAACCACTACCGAACGCCACAGCAATAAAAGGTTATTTGATTTCAGTATATTAATTGTTAATTAATGCCTCCTAAGGAATATATATCCTAAAAGGCAAAATACATCCCAAGATTTAATTACAATATTTTTATAGAGAGTTTTTTTTTACTTTTTTTAAAAAAAAACGTCGTTAGTGCCCAAGGGGGGGGGGGGATTTTATTTTTAATAATTAACCTAATTATTCTAATGAACCGTGGCGGATTGAATTTTGTTAGTATCAGGAGAAGCGTATTCAGAAATCAGACAATTGGCAAAAAACTCCTTGAAAAAATTTGATTGCGTAACCGAGAAATCGCAAAAAAAAATTAAATGTTGGGTACTATGGACCCCCCCCCCCCTTGGGCACTTACACTTAACTGGCATAAGGGGGGGGTTCCTAGGTACCCAACTTTAGTTTTTCACCGGCGATTTGTAACGCTGCAATATATTGGGTTAATTTTTTGTATTTTGTCCTACGTTTAGTTGCGCCTTGCATTGGTTGCAAAAAAAATTCAAATCATCCGTTGTTTTGCGTTAATTAGGTTGGTACCTAGGAACCCCCCACTTATGCACTCACGGAAGTGCCCATGACAAAATGAAAAACTTATAGAGTTACTGTGATTCTGAATATAATGCATACACCTAGTGACATAAACAAGTAAATAATATAAATAAAATATCTTGCAAAGTATAGAGGCCATTGGAAGTCCCATTATATTTTATATACATCATATAAGCGATTTGACTGTAGGAACCTATGGTAATTAACAAGTACCCCTAAAAAATATAAAATGGCATGAGACTTTATGTTTGTGCTTATATTGTAAATATAGTTCCTTCCGTCACCCATTAGCATCAGCACAAGTCTAGGCGAAGCAATGCTGTAGAAAGTGCAGAAACAAATTAGTGTTTCTTTTCGCACATTTTTGACGCAAAATTAAAATCAATGTTTTTGCCCTAAATTTTTTTACTGAACAACTTTCTTGAGGTTTATTCTTATTGTTGATGTCTTTGAAGCCTTCTAACATGTGGGGAATTTCATCTAAATAACCTTTAGGAAAGTGGTTATATTAGGGGGGGGGTCCTAGGCACCCCCCGTTGTGCACTAACGAGTGCATAACCCTTATGCAGTTAATGTTAGTGTTTAAGGGAACTACGGATATTCATTACGGAGTGAGATATTTTAACAGTGTCATTAACTGTTTATGGAAATGCATTATCTTAAAAAGTATAATAACCTGGTTACAGTTGACGGCTCATCAACGCTTTTCCAATTTCTGGTTTCGCGAAATTCCTGTGTGAAGGTGGCTAAAGCTCAAATCGATATCCTTCATATTACAAAGTAAAACTTTGTAATAACATCAGGATCCCGATTTTGTTATTTTAACACAGTATCCTATTGTACGGCTATATCTGATCCGACTCCTCGTAGACTTTGGGATTGAAGCAGTTAG
>JAMKCH010047588.1:0-16517 GCA_023653785.1 Ophioderma brevispina | reverse complement strand
TTTCTAATAACTCAGAGTCTTAGTTCATCGCAGCCCTGGTCATCGGAGGTGAAAACAAATGTGTCACTCCTATGGTTCAAGGCCGTTTGGCACCTTTATGACCATCTCCTTTGGGATTTTTCCTAGCAACTAGCTAGCGGCTACCATTCCGTCTCCTGCTCTCACTTCAGTAAAAATTTGGCCATTTATGCCAGTTTACAACAACTGCTGCCCATGGGAATCATCACCACAAAATGGCCGCTCGATGACTTCCATCCCGCAAACAATGGCCGACTTGTGACGCTCAGCGTAAGACAGCCCTATAAGTAGGGAGGGTCAACAAGCCGCTTTATGGCCACTAGACAATTCTTGTGTTGTTGTATGTATGGGGCATTTTGGGCACAATCTCATTTTTTTAAATTAATCTGGAAATAAAATTTACAAACACCGCAAATAGCAATCTCATGAAAAAACTTCCATTGATAATGTTTATTGCCATGACCGTTGTAGTTTAATTATCTGCTCCAGCACTTTAATTATGCTTTGATCGATAATTTACCGCATTGGCAAAAAATCAGTATTTTTGGCCTTTTCCCATTGAAATGTACACGAAAATTGCAGATTTTTGTGTAAAATTTGCTCGAAATTGCCCAAATTCATGTACAATCTAACGGGCAAATATCAATTGTGTAAACAAATGTATGTTGTTTTTAATCATTTAGCATTTGAGTTTACTATGATTCAACCGGCCAATATTAAAATATAATCATTGGCTTTACCATTTCCAGCCTTAAAATGGCATTTTTTTACTTTTTTGGCCCACAACGCCCTTGTCGTCTAGTTTAACGCGCCATCTTCAATATCAAACCGATAATTTCATCACCGCATGTCCGAATTTCAAAATTAAAGCATTTGGAAACCAATAAAACAACAATGATGGCATTAATACAAACTTCAAATTTTGGTTGACATGCCTACTATAAACGAACATGACCTTTGAAAAAGTACTTCAGTAACACAACACCACCAAAGTTTAATAAAATCGATCATTGGGTGAACAACTAGGGCATTATAGTTCATTGCCCAAAAAAAGAACTTACTTTCAGTAATTAAGACTAAACTTGTCATAGAAAGTCAGGTTTCATTTTAAAAATTGAACACAACACTATAGCTTACTACTTTATCCATCTATTCATCTTCAGTGATTTCATTCATCATATTTGCCTACTTTCAAAGTTTGTTCTTCTGCATTGTTGGATTCTAATTTAGAGTCATGACACTTAAAACTAAAAACTTTCCTTGCAGCTTTTTTAATATAATTTGCATAACAACGGCCAGAAATATCTCCTAGTTGTTTTTACTTAATTCTCCAAAATACCATATGCACGTAAGCTGACAAATCTGTAAACTTAAGTTTCCACAAAATTGCCTGTATTTAAAAGTGTGTATTTCCAGCTTTGTTACTTGCAGTTACATTATTCTTACCAACAACTTCCGATACAATAATGCAAAAAAACTATCAATTTCGAACAAAAAATGAGGGTTTCTTTCCTTTGTATTACAACCTGAGGAAACTGACATAGTATACTTTCAATGTAAATCTGTTTGAAAATGTGAATTGAACAAGCATACACAATGTGTTCAAAACTGTAAACTCTTAGAAATTATACTACTTAATACTGCAAAATATTCTGCTCTGGTGATTCACTTAGAGATACAAGCGGCTTATGTCCAATTTCTAAGACAACTTCAAATCACCCGAGAGAACCCCCCCTATCCATCACAAAAACCAATAACCTTCAGTCCAGTTCATCCTACAGGAAATTACCAACCATGCGTGAAAAGTTCAAAAAAGAAAATCCAGTTCCGCCATTGATCTCCAGAAATGGCAACCCTTTACTCACCCTTGTAACCAATGACTATGTCATGACCCATCTATATAATGCAGCACACCTGTCAGTGTTAGACATGGCTACCAAACAGGGCAAGTAAAAATAAAATTGGTGTCCGGTACCCTTCGTCCCAATTTTTTAATGTCAAGAAAAAAAAATTATGTCTTTTGGAAAAAATTTAGTCCGCGCCCTTGTCGAATCTAACAAGACTACATAGACTCTCCACACCTAAAAAAAATTGCAAAAATAAATTACTCTCCTTCCTTCCATCCCGGAAACACATTTTTATTTTTGTTAGGCATATCAAAGCATCAGGTCTGAACCAACAATGCTGACCGATGTTGACTTCACTACCTGTCGCTTCCCCCCCCTTTTTCATAATTTGTTTTGTGGTGGTTTTTATAATCTATTCTGGCCAGTACACATGATAGTAGACCACGGCTTTTGTGAAGATATTTTAAGTATTCGGTAATATTGAGCTAATCTGCTACTTGAGGAAGCTTATCATGACTTCAATAACATGTAACATATCAAACAATATTCGTCAACCTCCCGGACAGTTTGGATTATTACAGGACTGTTCTTTTAAATATCTTAAACTGCAGTGGTATTATGTGTTTTTGACTACACTACAAAAACATTCTTATTCAGTGGACGGGTGTTTAGATATTTTACGCAATGCATGCGGCCCTAGTAGAGAATAGGTTTATTTTTGACAGTGCAGGATTAATTTGCATTTCAAGCGGCACTTGCACATTTTCAGAATATGAAATTTCTTCAAATTCGCATCGCAAATGAATAGTCTTGCCATTGGAAGAAATGAGATATATTTTCACAAAAATAACAGACCCCAAAAGAGATACGACCACCTTAAAATACGAGGCGGCTTAGACATCCGGGAATTTGTAGGCTAACTTTAAAGTTTGCCGTACTTTAATCAACGAATGTTTTCTATAACATAAATATCGGAACTTGTCTCCATTGACTTTAAACCACAAAGTCACAGACTGGACAAACAAGGTGCTGCGGTGAGACTACTCTAGCGTCCTTTGTCTTGTGTTAACCACGCATTTCTGTCTTTTCTTTCTCGGGCGTCGATCTGGCTGAGTGAATGTCTGCCGGCAATATTAATTAAAAGCTTTCTGGTTAACTCATAAGCCTCTGAGTTTGGTGGGCCTAATTAATTTCAGTTCAAGGGCTAACTACAAGATTTTCACAGATGTTGTAGTCGAAGTTGCAATACTTGAAAATGCCTAATAAAAAATGGTGTCACCAGATTAGTTTTCCCTGAAAAATCGTCGAAAAAAGGACATTTTTTAGAGTGAAATTTCCGGTCTTCACTGACAACGGTCGATGCGCTCGCGTTTTTTAAAATGCCTATATGTCACGCAGCAAAAACAAAATGGTGTGCGGAAAGGTGAGACCCTAATTAATTCCGGCCGCGTTCTTAACTAGTCCTACAACATGAGTTCTACTCGCGATTTTGCAAATAGCTTTTACACATTGCGTAAATGCAGAAGTGGAAAATCGCTCCTAAAAAAGAATTTCTGCGCCACTAAAATCGCAAACGAATGCACAATTGCTCATCTCCGAGTTTATTAAAGTCGGCTTCCGCATACGCCTTAGAAACCAAATCATATGCCAACACCTTAACTAAACAGGTGCCCTACGTCGATTATCTAGAACTTGGTCCTGTGTTTCATACTCATCACCCAACCTACCAAAGGTTATTGTACACAGATTTTCCAATAACTTTTAAATATGACAATAACGAATAAGCAAAACAACCGATTCTAATCTTTTATCTCTAAAACCTTGGAACCCCAATGGGGGGGGATGTGATTTTACAAAGTGTTGGCACTCAAGTCCTGAGTAGTCATGACAACAAGTGTGCACATGTTAGTCCTCAACCAGTCATTTTTTGACCTACAGTGTTAAATTATAGAGGTAGGTCTGGTACCCACACCTCAATTTTGTTTGTATTTTATGAAATTATTTGGATCCTTAATTAGAATAGTTAAAATTAAGTAACGAACTTACATTTTTACAACCCAAAAACTCTGATTGGTTATGAAGAAATCCGTGCAAACAAGCATTTTGACGTCAGGGTACAAGAGGTCTAGGCTGAATTGTGAAAGTATTTATAATGATTACATTGAAGGATTCTTTTCCCCCCCCCCCCAAAAAAAACTTGTTAATTTGGGTACTACAATGTACTGCGTGTGTTACGAATTACAAGGACAACCCCTTAAAACTTAACTGAGAAACAAAGTTGGATTGCACCCTATAGGATAATTATTGTCACCTGCTCTTGTGCACCACTCCTAGCCTTATTGTGTGGCATTTTCTCCAAAAGAGATGGTGTTACATAATATGCAGCACCTGCGGCCCAGAACAGCATAAACCTTTGACAAAATTGACCTGACAAATTCATACTGCAAATTGTCCCCTCATCAATGGCCATGGAGCTATAACATAAAATCCCTTAAGGGAAAGAGGATTTAAAGCTACCAGGGTCCTGGCTATACCATTTTCGTCTGACCAAATTTCCCAAGAACCAGACCGAGAATGTCTAGAAGCTGCACAGTACCTTATTCTCTGAATCTTACACATTTTCCCCCCTTTTTCTTATTTGAATTTTATTTTGCTTTTATTCATTTATTTATTTCTTTTTGTTTTCATTGTAAAAAAAAATATGTGTTTAATTTTTTTAATGTTTTTTTTTGGGGGGGCGGATTTTTAGCCATATGTTTCTGGATCCAATTTAAAATCGAACTAAAGGGAGTTGGCCATTTAAAGTTTTTTACCTTTGAGCCAAATATGGCATATCTAAAGTTTTCAATAATATTTTGAAATCTTGCATTTGATATGGGAGCTAAAACTCATTTTGTTAGCCCCAAAGAATACTGTGTAAAACTACTATTGGTCGAAACCAAAATGGTTGTAAATTTGCACTCAAACAGCCAAAAGCCCAAATTATTAGACCCTAAGATTGTCACAGGGTACTAAGTAGCTTCTTCATATACTCCATAGCTACCAATATTTGACCACTTCCGGTAAAATCAAATCTCGTGTCCCCTGGGTGATGGAGGCTATTAGCCATCAGGGCCAGGACCTTTAATAACATTACAAATTGAAATCAGTTCTTGGTTAAGTTTTGGTAAATTTTAATTTAACCATTTTTGGAAAACATCAGAAATAAGTCAATTTCACATGCCTCCTAGTTGTACGGAGACTAATTTTTAAAGAAGCATATTTTCTCAACAGGGCAGAAGATGTTAGGCCCTATTGGTAGGTGCTGACAAGCAAGAGCCTATGGCACAATAAATTGGCAAATTTGATACCAAAAATGGAAGATCTCTTCATATACTTCACTGGATCAAACCACACATGAACGATTCATAACCAATTGTGTCATTGAGTACACAGAATATCTACTTTCACACATTGATTAGAGTCAACCACTACACTATGCCCCATTGGCAAACTATTTAGTTTTCTTATGGCGGTCTAATTCAAAGAACTGCAACCTCAACTTGCCACGTTTAAACTTCCATTCGAGTGCATTGTCCACAACAAATAGAGTTGTGGCCTTTCTTAATAGTGAAATTGACAATTTTGGTTTTCAAATCAGGCTAAGTAATTTTTGTAGTTACTGCCCCAAACGGTACCCTTCCTATAATGGCTGTGTAGAAATGCATAAGATCAAAGTTGCGAGGATTGTTTGGCTGTCCGTCAACAACGATGGAGAGACTTTCCCCAATTAGTGTACTCTTTTGTTGCCATGATCCTCTTCTTGCTCAGTGGTAACTGCACAACATTTTCACTGTCACCGTTGGTGTCTTTGTACTACTCTTCTCTCTGCCAAGTACTTTGTGCGGTGCTTTTCATAATACTTAAGTATTTGAAACAGTATCAGTACATGAATGTTCATTTCGTGATCTTCTCAACCTCATTTGTGTTCTGATTCACCAGACATCCTCAAGATCCGAGTTTGCTAGAATCAGAAATGCACCTGCAATTCACTTTGAGCTAATAAAATCTCATGTCCCAAGCACAGTTTCAATAAGCCTTTCATTCACCAGTGTATTGAAGAAACACACCTGGATTTTTAGATGATTTTATGATACCCAGAACATATGTCAGCTGTTGTTAACATGTGCCCATCCAAAGCTATGAACTGAGCCTTTAGTATAGATAGCGAGCATGGCTTAACTCATAGCCATTTATGTGTAGCAATATCATGATCTGAGTACCATGATGAAAGCACCAGACATGGTACAATCTAAACTGTGCTCATTATAAGATGAAACAAGACTTTGATAAAGTGCCATTGAGATAACACTAGAAGAGACCATAGTCAGAATGCAACTATAGAATGAATGTAACTATAGTAGCTATAGTGTATTTTGACATGCCTTGGGGGCAATCTACACTGACAAAAATGTATAGAATTATAAGGGACAAGAGAATGGGGGTTATGTTCCACCTTACACTGAACAGGGTAAAGTGGCTTAAGATGGCACATTAGAGGTGCATTTGTTGATGCGATCAAGCAAAATGAGTCTGAGTCGGTCAGATTCAAATTTTACTTTTCCTGTAGCTGTATGCATCATGTAAAAAGAAAAAACACATTTTGCTGAAATCCCCATTGAAATTGACCAATATTTAGCCAAAGATATGATCAGTTGAGGGGTGGCCAAAACAATAGGAACAAACAAAGACATTTTCTACTTTGTTTGCATATATAAAAATCAATATTTGCGAGTTCCGACTCATTTTGCTTGATCACATCACATTTGTGAATCCTGCACCTAAGTTGTGTTTGATTCACTAGATATTCCTCAAGGTGATTCCAAATTTCAGTGATTCTTATGGTGCATTTTGATTATTAGGAGCAACAATTTTCACATCATAATATATTTATAGCCACTATGGGTTGGTAATTTCTCTCCGTTTACAGCCAGAAAATACAAAATTACCATTTCTTTATGTGTAGATGGTCAATCAATCATCAATCAATCAACCCCTCCAACTGCAGATTCAGACTATATTAAAGTAAATATTTTGAATCCAAATTTGGATATTATCAAGGCTGACTCAGAGATTCCCGAGGAGGGCGCCCTCAATTTTCAAACACAAATTATGTTTTGTTGCCTATAAATAATGTTGTATATGCGTGAAAATAACTAAGCTGAATCGAAGTCCTTCAATTTAGAAAATCGCAAACTTACTTTTAAAAATTCCGACTCCCAGAATTCTTTGTTATACACAGCTATATGTACATAAATGTGTACTGCATGAAAACGAAGAAAAATCCTATTCATCTCAACTTTGGAATTAAGAATTTAGGTAAATATCTTGTAAGTTGTAGTCAACTATTTTAACCTGTTGCTACACAAAAAATATTATCTTTCCAAAATATATGAGTCAGGGCCTTTTTAAGAAAATTCCCCCAATGTTTAGATTCAATTTTGAATTCAACCAAAGCAGGGGTAGAATTCGTACCCGAGTGCGAGATCAGTCTGATTCTCAAAATAAATTTTTGCGGGAATCATCTCATTCGCTGATGTGTTAAATTCTAATTTACGAGAATCACAGTGATTTCTCGCAAATCAATTTAAGAGAATCTTTGCGAGAATCGATTCTCAGAATTCTCGCCAAAATCTAGCCCTGCAAAGTGCATGTAAGGGTCAATCCCAACTTTGGAAATCTTGAGACAGTAACTCTGAGACTTATCATTATGCACATTAACTCTAGATCAAACACTAACCCGAGACCATCCTACCCAAAACAAACACAACTTCAAGTTCCACGAGATAGCAGGAGGATCATTGGGAGTGTCCATAGCCAGAGTTGAGTGACCTCCATGACTGCTGATATGATATTATATTTTGAAATGAGATACATCCTGTGCTACAGAGACCTAACCTGAACCTTTGTTATTGTTTTATAATTTCACAGGAGTTTTATTTTCACATTGTTTTACAAAAAGGGGCAAGAATAGAAATGTAAAATGCACACACAAAATACTTGTGATAAAAAAACAATATACCCTTTTTTGGTTTCGACGCTCACTAAAAATAGCAACAAATGCAAGGGCCTTTTGAGCGAAAAACTTATGTAAATAATCTGTGCCTTAAAATTAAAGGAAAACAATTAAAATCCCTGATCAATATTTTCCTATTGCTCTGCCATTGCTGCTACCCTATACTTTGTCTCGTCTGAAGTATGAAGTGGCGACGCGCGCGTACACCCAGTGCCGCCTTTCAGTTGCAGTGCGCTTGTGCTTTACCTACGCGCGCGTTCAAAGTCGGTTCAATGTATACGCCCGCATCGCTACTTCATACTTCGAGCTGGACAGAGTATAAGTGTGCATCTGAGCTGGTATATTGCAAGTTTAAACATCTGATTTAACCTACACCAAAATCAATGTAAAGAAACTAGGCGGTCCCCGGGTATCGCAATCAACTGGCTTTTTTAAAGCAATACTTGTTTGAAAACCGTTTTTTCCACATATTACCCGGCTTGAGGGCCAGGGGTTGAAAAAATGTAAATTCCCTGGAAGATCGTTGCAATTTTCACTGATTTCCCACTATTATCTTATATAAATGTTCCTCACAAATGGCCAAGTTTCCCTCCAAAGGCCAAGTTTCCTCCAAATGGCCAACTTCCTGGGAAGAGCTTCCCAATTCCCCACTTTTTCGAGCCTGTTGAGGGCGTGTTATCCGGCCGATTCCGCTAACCAATCGTACTTGATCTGGCCCGGCCAGCTAACCCCATCCACCAAGTTTCGTGACCGAGCAAGAAAAAAGGGCGAATGATAGGAATTATATAATTACTGTTTGGAAGCCCACACATGATAGGATTATATAATTACTGTTTGGAAGCCCACACATGATAGGATTATATTACTGTTTGGAAGCCAACACCAAAACTGAAACCTATTTTCACGATTACCCGGCTTGTGGGGCGCGTATCACTAACCCAATCGAACTTGACCTAGCCCGGCCCAAGATACACCTACCCACCAAGTTTTGTGACCGTACGACCCCGGCCTCCGAGAAGATAGCCGGACAGCCAGACACACGTGGCCTATTACAATATAGATAATCAAAACCCTTTGCTCTGAAAACCCACTTCAAATTTGTACTATTATACAATAATTTCATCTTGAATAGGGAGGTGCCGATATCGTCATCTAACCAAATTTCATCGGTTGAAACAAGGACTTTATTTTTCAGAAGTTGCAAATCTTTAATGCAGTTTACTCTAAAGAACTAATGGGGGTTGACGTACCTTTCAGTCCACCAATAATTGAAGGTGAAAGTGATGTAAACATTTACAATGTACAAATTTTGGAGGAGCTATAAAATGTCATAAAATACCCATAAAAATGATTTTCATCCATGTTTCTTATGTTTAAACTAACAACTTCGGGGGGGGGGGGGGGGGGGTTCAGCCCCCAATAATTGAAGGTGAAAGTGATGTAAAAGTTTTAAAAACATACAAATTTTCCAAGATATGAGCTATAAATGTCACAAAATACCCACAAAATGATGGTTTTAAAGCCAACAGCTTCAAGGGGAAGCCCCCTGAGCCTACTGAAGGGGCCCTGCCAGGGGCTACAACCCCTGGACCCTCACCAGGTTCAACAGAAGATTGACTGGGCTCATCAGCCCCCAAAGTTGAAAATCTTTCTTAATTTTGGCAAACTGCAGCTGAGCTGGTCCCTCATCTGTGTCTGTTAAATTTGCAGTATATTTGTACAAATTACAGTACTCGCTCTTTTTATAACTGTAACAGTGCACTTTAATGTAAACAAATGACAGCGCAATGTTTCTAAGTGAACAGTCAAATCGGGAAGGCCCATGAGTGTAGCATCGCCATTCATGGGTAAAATTACCTATCAGTCTGGGGGTTTGGGGGTGTTCAACAAATCCCATACTGCATTGCACCGTATTTATTTTGTACTGCACTTCAACATTGTTGGAAATTGGGGGATTATGAAAATTAACAATGACAACATCAATGGTATATTCCAAATTGCTGTGAAATTATGAATGCAATGTTTTAGGGTACTGTTGTTGCTGTTTTCATCATTGTCACTGCTGCTGCTGTTATTTTACCAAATAATAGGGTCATGTCCTCATCCGAGATGGGATTGTGAGACTGGGAAGAATCTAAAAATGGGGCTTTTGGACAGCACATCCCTAAATCCAAGCTATAGTGAGTGTTTCCCCCCCCCCTTTCCTAAAAATCTAAACATCAAATCTTTATCCTAAAATTTAGTCATCCACCCCTTTCAAATCCAATGGCAGGGCAAAATATCCTTCTACATATTCTTCTCATGACCTTTGCATGTACTTAATGCACCATCACACCCAGTAAAGACGATAATATGCAATCCACATAGGCACAATGGTGTACATTATCCCCGGCCATTTAACTCCACGTTCAACGACTGGTACATCCCTTGTCCACAGGCCTAATATGATTTAGCAGTTACCTACCCAATTACGATGGTTGTTCAACCTAATTGTACACTTAAGCCGGGTTTTCCCCATCTCGCGCAGAGAATTGGGTCACCGCCGTTCGTCCTGGTCGGTTTTTCACCTTTCGTTGTCATTGGGGATCGCACAGCCAGACAGCAAGGAGTCCAGTCTGTTTGTAGCCGTATCACCGGGGTGCGTTAATTATCACAATTTACGGAGCGTATATTAGAACACTTTTAACAGATCAAGTTTATCTGTTAAAGGTGCACCTTAAGAATTTTTTCCTTAATTTTGAGGACGTTTTAAGTGTGAAATGGTTGGTTGGATAAACTTTCGTCTCATTACTCTCACCAAGTAAATATTCGGCTGTAAACTTAACTAGTTAGGGCAGTCCCTCCAGAGGGTGTATTGAGTCAATCCCACAATGCACCAGTTTGGGAAATTTCACTTCAATAGGGTCATGTGAACGCACAAAAATCCTATTCTTAACACATAAAAACACATGACTTTTATGCTCATTTTAGCCCGCAAAGCGCTATACTTAAGGAATTTTTAGCATGATCATGAAGTGTCCTGTGGTCCTTAAACTTTTGGAACACTTATCTGAAGTACTGAATTGTGATTAGTACAGTACAGTATAGGCATATTGCAATGCATCATGGGATAGAGATTGCTTCACTGTCTTACAAATGGGAACCATGTTGACAGGGTACTATAGCTCTATCAGACCTATATAACAGTTAAGGTTACTCCCATATCAGTGCAATCTACTATCTGTAATCCTCAGTGTTAGACACTGTCCTTACCCAATGTATCCAATTATGCAGACATACATCAGTTAAAACAAGGTAATTAACCCTACACCCCAACTATATTTTACATTAGTACCAAATACTACAAATACAGCCTGTCTCAAAAAAATGTTACAAATCAAAAAAAATTTTGGTTAATATAATTTCAAATTAAGTCATTCTTACTTGGGCATAAATTAAAGAACCAAGACCCCCCAGCGTTCCAATGGTGTTTGTTCATCTTATTTGGCTTTTGTCAATCCAGAGATATACACTTTTAATCGCTACACCAAATCAATTGTTGTGCCACTTTTATGCTGGGCAGAGTTTGCTTCGCCCAGTTATGCCATGCGGTCTTAAACCTCACAACACAAGATTGAAACTTGACAAGAGAACAAAACACGATTAAAGTAAACAAAAGAGTCGAGTTTTATCGACCACAATTTTAATAGTGAACCATAATCCGTTCACTGATAAATATCTTTTCATAAAAATGAACAATACCAATATTTATTACCGTCAATGAAATGGAACTTTGAAATTTATTTCAAAATTGGTACTGTTAAAATCATGCCAGGAGGAATGTAAATTTGCAACCAAAATAAACACTCCAAATCCAAAGAAATTGGTTTTAAGAATAGGGCAGTATCTTGGTGTATTTACTAATTTTGAGTCAATAAAATTTTGAATTTGGAAGCAAGTTAGCAAAATGTTGGTAGAATTTTGGCGTTCATGATACTTCAATACCATAAAAACTCTCTCCTCCAGGTTGTTTGTATGCCGGCTGTACGCTCATGGTGCTGCTTCTAACAAACAACCGTATGTTGAATGTTATTCACTTTATCTTAAAGCCAGAACTTAATTACTGATCATAACTTCCACGCATTAAGTAACTTTTAGAGTTTTTTTTTTTTTTTTTTTTTTTTTTAATATTACGTTTTTTTTAATAAATGTTATTTTTTGCTTGAAAAATTCACTTCACCTTTCACCCACCCCAGAAGTGGCACAACTCGATTTTTGTGTTTTCCGCAGTAACTGGAGTTATCTCTCGCTTGAAACAAGCAAATGAGATGAAACAAAAAATCTGGAAGCCTGATATCTTCCTCTTTAATGTGATGTACAATACGACGTATTTATGTTGAGATATAATTTGAAAAAAAATCGGTTTTTTGATTGTACCATTTTTTTTTGAGACCTGCTGTACTAATGCACTGAGAAAAGAAAATGCAACTCTCTTTTTTCCCTTCTTTCTGTGTTGTTTTCTTTTTCGCTTTGTAGCTGAATGATAGTTACACTTGTCTCATGTTTTGTAGTATTGTTGTAGTCTTTGTACTGTTAGGGTTAAGAAGAGTGCCTCAAAGGCACGGATGGTGCAAAACAATGTGAGAACACCCAGTGAAATTGCTCATTCCTATTATGGGCTGACCCCCCCCTCAGAAAAGCCACTTTACCCTGCACTTAACGTCCTGAAACCCAGGAAGTGATCAATGGGAAGCTAATATCCCTACATCAAAGGTAGAAAATATTCACTTTGCTTCATGGAAGCCAGTTTGGGGGACCTCTGGTGTCTGTTTAAGGGACTTAACCCTTGAGTGCTACAATGCTACCTCTAGTCCAGAAGAACAGAAAATAGTCCTACACCAAGAGTCTAGACGTGATACGGATAGGCTTTGTGATACATTCAAAATTCAAGGATCCACCTTACACCGTGTAACAAGGAGGGTAGGGGTAACCACCCCAGAGAGCTTTGACCGGGAAGAACAAGCTTTAAAATCATGCTAAATCAGCCTTTTTTTTTGCCTGCTCACCTCCAACCAGGAACAACTGCCTCAAAACCACATTCAACTGGGAAAATCAGCCTCAAAACTGGGAAATTGCCCTTCTGACAAGTGACCCCTGTTACGCCCTGGCCTTACAGTGGATTCAGTCATACCTGCAGAACCGCTCATTCCTAATGCGCATCAGGGATACTATTTACAATAAACATCTTCTTTTTGGTGTTCCTCAGGGTTTGGTAGTTGGGCCTCTCTTCTTCATAATGTATACATACTGTATCACTCAAATTATCTGGAAGCACAACATTATTTACAACATGTATGCAGATGCTGTGCACCTAGATAATGAACATTTGACCCCAAGACTAATGGTGATACCAAACATACAGTTGACAGGCTCTTTGTATTGTTAAATCAGTGAGTGGAAGCACTGCAACAAACTCAAACTAAATGATGAAAAGACAGAATTTTTCACCTTATGTTTATCCTATATCACATCAGACACCTCAAAGACATTACCATCAGAGTAGGGATTGTGGATGTTCTCCAGTCCTCCTCAAAGAGTTGAGCATGACCACAAATTGGTATATGTAGCCCATTGCTTCATGTGATTTCTCTTATTTGGTCTTGCAACTGTTTTTAAACTTTAAATTAGATGTTTTAACTTAAAAGTGTTTACGTTGAGCTTCAACTATCTTAAATCTATCATATTTTATGCATTAGGCCTAATAAAAAATTCTTTTTATTTGTAAAGCGCTGACCCTAATTGATAAGTCACTATATCAAATGCTGTTTATTATACTGTATAGAGTGTGTGTGATCTCATATATCAAAATCTGGACATGAATTTCACATCACACCCCTATAAGAAAAGGTGATCTCAATGGGTAAGGTGCTAGAGAGTGTGAGAACAATCCGATAACAGATGAAAGTACAACACATCCAAGCTGAAATTGTCATCATTTCCCACACTTCTCAAGACATACCAATTTACAAATAAAAGATTTGCATTTATAAACAAGCATTCAAATGAATGCTTCTACGAGACAGAAAATCAAATTGGATAATTATAGTGCACTTATTTATATTGTCAATACACACTCTCTGCATATGTATAGCATATAGAGAACACTATGCTATTTTTACACACAAGGACTTCATTGGTGGATATGTTGTTTTATTGTTTGAAATGTTTGTTGCGGTAAATTTCACTCTGATCTTGCCATTTCAAACCATGTTTCTGACAGCTTCAGTAACTATTAATATACCCCAGCTAAACATGAACGACTTGTTTGACACCTCAATCCATGAAATACTTGCCTCAAACAAAGATGTATATGGGCATGAAATGACCCAGCCAGCGACTCCGCCATAGCAAGATATCCCCTGTCACGGGACGGGCCCAAAGGGCCGCTGGTTTGAGACCAACCTGAGTTTCCAACTTTTCTCTTTCCCCTCTTCCAGGAATTATTTCTTCACTCCCTTCATGGGAGATGGGTTAAAAGGTGGATGACCCAATCACAGTCCATATTATTTTTTTTTTCATAAGAATTTTCCCCTCACATGGAAGCCTATCACCAAAAACCTCGATTATAAATTTTGAGTCCTGGACCTTAAATTTTACTCGGGACTATGAGAAAAATATGAACTTTCTTCTGATACCAAAATCTCAGTATTGATGAGGAAAAGTGGCAAGAGGGATTAACTCAAAACTTACACTGCCAAAAGAATAAAAATGTTTGGAAAAAAAACTGTAAAAACAGATTGAAATCTGGCAGCAAATAAACCAAATCGGGCTAAAAATATATGTAAATGCGTACAATTTTGGGCAAGTTATTTTAGGTATTAACCTCAAAATTCTCATGTCTTTAGAAGTAAAAAAAAACTTGTCAAAAATTAAGTATTATTATTATTATTAAAGATTGCACTTTTGGACTCACCCTGTAGTAGCATGCAGAAAACATAAAATCATTACAATCCTAAAACCAATATAAAAATAACATACAATTCACAACATCAGTCATTTATTAATAGTATTCTGCTTTTAATGCAACACAACACAGCAGAGATACATTTGCGATACCAGAACTGTATACATAATTAGTATTTCCCACAAGCGACACTGTAGCTTATTATTTGTAATGACTTCCATGTGTGTCAATATAAAAGCTGTACACTTGAAATTTAAGGGTATATAATATGAAATCTCAGCTTGATTTGATGGTCTGATGGGATGAGTGATGGGGTGAGTGATTGGGTGAGTAATGGGGTGACCAGGTGAGTGATGGTGCCTGTGGATTAAGTGCTTGACTGCTTGAATCCTCAACGATTGTTGGCCAGTATCAAGACAAGACAAGTGAGTGATGGGGTTGTGGCTGAGGATCAGGTGGTGCCTCTTTAACTCTAAGGTAGGGTATTAGAATTTAAAGGTGCAACGAGAGATTTTTCAAGCACCCAGATATTGTCATGATAGTAATTTCATATAGACTAGACTATAGATTTCTTACCTTGTATTTGGCTACAGAAAGGTCTTAAAAGAGAGAAAAAAGGTGATTTTGATTTGCTTATATTTCAATATAAAACATAGGCTGAATTTCGTATTTGCTCCTATACGAAATTAGAAATTTCACAATTTATGTACCAAAGAAACATTTCTCAGCTTTACATAGAAAGAAAGCTTTACATCAGGGCAAAAATCAGTACTTTCAATTTTTTTAGGGACACCTGATACGTGAAATCTCTCGTTGCACCTTTAAAGAAATATTTGGGTAAATCTATTGCATTTTTTTGGATGGGCTTATTTTTGATGTTAAGAAACTTAATCATAATAAATGATTTTTTAAAAATTCTAAATACAACATTTATGAAAACAAATACACTTTTTTTACATTATCATAACATACAAACCACTCTTTGATTGCATTGACTCTGCTCTCACACATAAGAAATATTATGAGTTTTACAACCACATCATGTTGGAACAATAAACGAGTTGTCCCTTTTAGTCTCTTTTTTGCGACATGCAGGGAATACGTCGGGCCAATTCTTTACCCCAAGCCCACGGGGGTGGGACGGGTTTTTTAAAACTCTAATCCTAAACCTATCTCTTCAGTCACATCATCACATATACATTGAATATGAATTCCACAATTCGAGAGCTACCTGCGTATGCATGTACCCTTAAACACCACTGTGCATGCATGACTAACAGACTGAACTCAATTCATCCACCTATACAAAGTAATTTTAATCTGCTCCCACCATCAAACTAAAAAAAAAAGCAGTCAATTTTATTTTTGCCAGTCTGCAAGACACTTTAAACTGTAAAAATTACCCACAAAATCATTTCTTTACAAGGATTTTATACAGAAAATTTATTAAATTGGCTTAAAAAGTTGCTGCTAATATAAAAGGTGGGTTCCATGCTCTAAGTGATAATTTCTTGCTTCCAGATTATGCTCAAAATAATTTTTTTTTAATATGGAAGAGATGATACATTGGCCCAGTTATGTCAATGAATTAGGCGGTGGCAGCCAAAAAATCTAAATTGGTTGGTTGTTTGTTTAGCATGTAAAAACAAAACCT
>JAMKCH010047587.1:0-10957 GCA_023653785.1 Ophioderma brevispina | reverse complement strand
ATGCATTCTCGACATTGCTTAGCAGTTCTTGTGCTTATGTAGAGTTATCTGCAAAGAAGAAAGAAGCCCAATGTCACTGACCAAAATCAAGGTCGGTACATTCAAGGGACCAACCGTCGGCTCTTTTGGTGTTTTGTAATAGTAAGCCCACCCAGCCTTTCTCATTGACCCCGAGTGCAGATTCTAAGACAAAATCAAGCGACTATTAAAAATAGGTTATGTGATAAATGTGTCGCCTAGGAATATCCTGCCAGGATTTCAAACTCATTTAGTATCACCATGAGAGTTATACTTTGGCCCTGGGGTCGATAGGTGTCTCAATTGCATGGACGATTAGTATGGGATGCCATAAGTTTAAGGATTTTAATCATGGATGGTATCGAAGCTTATTGTGAAATCGGATGAAGGTACTATTAAAAGAGAGATTTTTCCTACTATACCCTCAATGAGTCTCTCAGTGCCGAATACTGTTCAATGGTGCAGCCATTCTTGCACAGCAACATGATTTGGAATGGAGCTGGTATCAAGTTTGGGCGGATTCGGTTTCAATAGCATCCTGTGGGATGTTTTAGCAACAATTGAGCTTAGACTTATCCCCGGTAATTGGCGTGTGAGCTAAGAAGATACACAATCTTGGGTACTGGGATGAGATTTAGAATGGACCCAAGGGCGTGGTTGTGTAGGCTAAGAAGAGCTTGGTTGCAGAAGTCAAGAATGATTCATCAATATTGCATCAGTTTTGGACTTTCAGGTGGAATCCATCCAACCAAAACTTCTTTTACCTTCTTGCATCACGGTCTTTGACTATTTTTGATACGTGTGTTCATCAACATATTCAGAATCCGCTGGAAAATACTATTAGTAGATTCAACTTACGTGAGACTCCATACATTAATCCATAGGGGTGATGGTTCAATCCCCGGCAATGTGGAGACCAGGGCCTGGTTGCCATCACAAAAAAATGCTATATTGTGTCAATGAATGGTACCAAAGTTACTTTACAGAATCGGCCTACTGGAACCTGATTGCATTCAGTTTACAATGGTCTGTAATGATAGAATGACTTGTCCAAATACATTTGGTTAATCTCTAACAAGTTTGGCCCAATTCCATGGCAAATAAAAACTTAGTTGTGTTATGTGTACCTGGTACACGAATGCATTATTTCTCCAGTACTGTGATAAAGACTTAAATTTTAGTTGTCAAGTAATTTATGTTCAAAATAAAAACATTAAGGAAATATTGCGGGTGTTTTCACCTGATACTTCAAATAAACATCCATCTTCTTAGAGGCAACAATGTATTTATGTCAACATTTAATTACTAGACTAATTAGAATTGTATGATTACCATTAACTTTTCTACCTGTGGCGATTAAAATATTTCCTCTTACCCTCTCACGGTGAATGGACAGACCTAAAATTTTTAATGATGGTCTCACTTATTTGAAATCTACTAGAGACAATCAAAATGTATATGTATTAGTCTTGGGTCAGTGGTTTTTTAGGTTTAAGTTTGCAGCTGAGACCTGAAAGGCAGGATTCGAAAAACCATTGACTTTGTGGATATAACATACACACCTATCAGGGTTGAAAGCGTTAAAGTTGAACATGCAACACATGTGTAAGGCAATCTCAACTCGTTTATTTTGTATAGTTATTCAATGTCAGATTGTATGAGCGACAGTGACGATGCCTCTAGGTATATAAAACACCTGTATTTCTCTACGTCCCTTTAGTTTGTACAGTGTCGAGTATGCTCGAAAAGGTTCATAAATCAAATGAGTATATATAGATAGTCTTAGGTCAGTGTTTTTTTAGTTTAATTTTATCCATCATTGATATGACCGAAATGCAGATATCTAAAAAACATTGACTTGTGTGAGATAACATACACACCCTACCAGGGTTGAAAGCGTTAAGTTGAACTGCAACACTGTTTTTAAGCAATCCAACTCGTTTATTTTTATAGTGATTCAATGTCGGGATTGTATGAGGTGGACAGTGATCGATGCCTCTATGTATATAAAACACCTGTATTTCTCTACGATTTATTTGGTCAGTGGTCTAGTATGCCGAAAGGTTCATAAATATTTCAAAACAGTGATGTACTTTTAGCCGGATACAGAATAGAGCATCATAATCAGGCTCAATCATCAAAAAAAAACATCACACACAATTGAAACTAAACATCTGAAAAGGTAGAAATTGACACAACAACAACACCTGGGAGCTACGGGGGGTTTTCAGCATATTCAATGAACCTGCAGTTTTATGGAATTCTGATAGAGTGGTACCTTAAAGTCCACCCCAAACACAAAGCCAAATCAACAACGACCTTGAAAGGTATGTATTTTATCATGTTTGTCCTCAGGTAATTCTTTTTTAATGTAGTTACCGCTTATAGTGTTCCTGTTTCAAAGCTCGATAATTTGTCTACATTTGATCTCGGACATGTATGTATTGAAGTTTTCTTTGCCTTGGTTTTGCACTTTCTGTATCTAAGCATCCAATGAAAATCTTTGTACCGTGTGTCCCAAAAACGTACACATGGTGGCAGGCGACATAAGTTTGAACAAAAACACGTGACTACGTATTTTTGGTTGTAGTTAAGATGGGACGTTAGCTAATATCCCTGAAAAGTTCATAAAGGTAAGGTCAATGCTTTTTAAATATGCCCCAACAATCAGTAACCGCAGACCCATTTTACAAATATATTTTTTTTTGTGTGTATAATTAAAATAGGCAAGATAGTCACCTAAAATGCTTAATTCCAAGTTAGAGATGAAGCGGCTTTGTCGTTTTATGCTGTAAACATTTATGTAAAGTATAACAGTTGCCGTATGATACCGTGTATACAAAAATTCCGGATTCGGAAATTTGACAAAGTTGTGATTTTCTATATGAAAAGTGGAAAAACGTCCCGATTTTGATCTTAGTTATTTGACACACGTTTTTGGCATATTTGGAATGCTTACCAGTGTATTAGATCGCATCTGAAGTGGAATAAGCCGAGTACGCCGTCTTTATGTAATCAGACGATGATTGTATTTCTTATAAATCAAGGCATGTTTCCTAGGGACGAGAGGAGGATATCGGGCAAGTTCAAAACCAGGTTTGCAGTTTTTCCTTTTGTACTTACTTGTCCCGAAAACCTTTGAAACGTTCTTGGTAGGTGGTCTACAATCGGACCAAGTGGAATTTTAGAGACATTTGTATCCTCAAACCATATCACTTCTGTTAGTAGTTTTAATTTTTTAATATTTTTTTAGATTTTCTAAATTAGCCAATCACAGATATACTATTACGGGCAATGTCTTCGGGGAGGTTTTAAGCAAAATGACCTTTGGCCATGTTATTTTCAAGATTTTTGAAATTAGACTGAGGGATCTCCAAAATTTAAATTAAAGACAACAAAATGAAAAAGAAAAATGCATATATTTTTGGGATGGAGGGCTTTATTTGAGGAGAGCGGGGGGGCCCCTCTTAACTGGTGTAAGTGCGGTGGACCAAATATGATCTCGTGCGCGCGAAACTGGCGTTCTGGATTATGATAGTTTCTTTACTTACTTCATTTTGAAAATGTGGATACACTTAGCACCCCGGGTCGGGGGGCTAAAAGCCGTTCAATTGACAAAAAAAAAAGAGAAATCTTGTCAAAATGGGTCTTTATTGTGAGTCTCAAAATAAAATCCCGTGTTAAGAGCAATTATTTTTCTTTCAAGATCAAAATATTATTTTTCCCATGCCGTAAGTAATATGTATCACAAAAATGCTTTTTTAACTGACATTTCAAAAGGAACCAGGAAGAATATTGATGTTTCATAAAGGCATATTCCATTAAACATCATAAAGGTGCTAGTTTTGGTTTACCAGACAAGGTAAAGGTCATTCAATTGATCCAAATCCGGGTATAGTTTCATATGTGTATACTCAATTTTCAATAGAGGATTTGCACCCTCTTCAAAAAACGAATGAATTTTGAGACTAAGCTACTCATTAGAATTATCTGCATGGCATTCATACACTAGCTAGAGACATGTAGCTTTTAAAAGTATTGTTAGAATTTGTACCCTTCTTAGGTAATGACTCCCATTTTTATCTGGCTGGGCCCCAGGCCTATTGTTGGTAGACTTTTCTGACGCGTTTCGAACCCTTTTCATATTTTGAGCCATGTCAATCCCTTGCAAATGCATGTTACACTCCATTGATGCAATAGTTTTGGATAAAGGCATTTATCCTAATTGACTTGCCCCAATTTTGTAATTTGGATTTAGAAGAAAAAAATGGCATCATTTTGAGGTTTTTTTTAGTTTTGGGTTCTTAAAATGTCATGCTTTGTGACAATGATTTGGATAATTAGCAGTAAAGCTGCAAAGTTAAAGGTGCTTACTCAATTCCTTTACACCGCATTTAAAAAAAATTGATTATTATGCAAATCAATGTTCGCCCGCAGGCGGAGTGCCATCTCTCTGTCATTGGCGTTTGGGTCAGACTCCCTTCATATAATGTTGCTGTGGGGTTCGCCACTTCCTCCCGCACAGCGAGTCTGTTTGCATTCCCAGCAAGCCGGTACCCATACTCCTGGTGGAGAGAGTTCAAAGCGGAGCAAAGTGCCTTGCCCAAGTTCATAACACCTGGGCGACGCGGACTCGAAACCCACGACCTTATCTATGAGGCGAGCGCTGATCCAGTGCACCACATGTGCCCCCCATAGTATAAAATCATATTTAATTTGTAAAACCGGTAGCAGTATTCGCTATTATACAATAATATACCAATAAATAACAATTATGATATTTTAATACCATAATTGCATTTATTTTAATGTTATTTTACAAAATACGTAAAAAGAAGCCTTTCCTTCCCCCTGCAGAAGAGTAAATGAACTCGTTTGACCTTTGAAGTTAATTGAGGGTGATGTGGCTCTATGTTTTAAAAAGATATTTAATTTTTATTCATTGTAATCATTTTTCATGCGTGCTATAAAGGAAAGGCAACATTCTTACAATAAATGTCACTACCTTCTTAACAATACAGATCATAACTACTTCAATGCTCATCGCCATAAATAATTCACTGTTTATTTATAAACCATTTTCCGTGATTCTCATATACTAATTTGTCAATTTCTCAAGAACAGGATAAAAGTAACCATATTTCTGACATACCGACAGGTGTGATGGGCAATACGATTCTTTTATTAAAACCTGTCGATAAAGATAAGTGGTTCGATGGCCGCCATTCCGTACTTTTGGTTATTCTACGGTAAGGCAACTGCTGCCTTGATATAATTCCGGTTAATACCGCTAATAACTTAGGGTTTATTTTAATGGCTTTCCTGAATTTTGTGAAGCGAACGAAAACACAAGCTCCCATTGAATTACACGCTTATGCCCCATTTCTAGTCTTTGTCAAGACTCGGTTTTATTGTCGTGGGATGGGTAAACCAGTTACAAGGTCTGTAACACAGCACTATGCCACATCATACCCTTTGATTTATGACAGAATCAATCGTGTGCTAATTGGTGCAGTGAGCCCGTTTCGTTTGGCATGCAATAGACCGTTTTTCTATAAGATAACACCATATGTTTTGCCTTCTTTTGTGCCTTTCCCTTTCCGTTCCCTTGAACGGTAGAATGAATATGAGCCTGTAAATGATACAAGCCTTTGCCATTTTGAAGCAGCTTTCCTACTTCTTTGATTTGATTTGAAGCGTGGGAACAGATTGCAAACTGTGGGAACAGATTGCAACAATCTGTGGGAACAGATTGCAAACTGTGGGACTGGGAACAGATTGCAATCTGTGGGAACGGATTGCATAATCTGTGGAACAGATTGCAAACTGTGGGAACAGATTGCAACAATCTGTGGGAACAGATTGCAATTTTGCAAATTGTGGGAACAGATTGCAAACTGTGGGAACAGATTGCAAACTGTGGGAACAGATTATCTAAAGCAGATATTTTAATTATGTTCCCTCTGGGGCTTCGTATAAAACTACTGAATTAACTAAAACACGACGAATATTAACTACTTAGGTGATAGACAATGACAATTAACAATCCTTTCAAAAATCACTCTCGTATATCAACACCGCCGATTTCTAATAGTGGTTCTAAGTATTTGCGACTGCAAACCATTCAAATTTGACTTAGTTCAATCAATGTAGATATTAAAAACGTCCAAAATCACTTTGAACATCATTCAAGAATAAAAAAGGATTGACAAAAACGCTGGCTTTTATGTTAAACTCGCCATTGTACAGTTTTCAAATTGCTGTCATGAGCTGATGCTGTAATAGACTCATAGTCTGCAGAATTCAACACTAAATTCACATTAAACACCACGACGAAATGCAATTTGGCTTGCTTATCCCATTTTGTAAGGTATGTTGACATTTAACAACATATGGCAGTGCATCAAAATAATTAATCATTAATTAATTTCAAATTAATTGGGAAGATCCTTATATATACCAGAGTAGCGATACATGAAAAGAGCAGTTTGAAGTATATATGTTTATGTCAAAGACTTTCAGGGTATTTAGTTCATAGAAGTCTTGCATTTGCTACTTCGGAGAACTAAATACCGAAATCAGTATTTCTAATACAATTGAGTGTATTTTCCACTGGCGTATTTTTTTCATTTGAATAGTCCAATTTTCATGATTCAAAATTCTAATGAAAGGGTACAATTATGGTAAAGTTGATCATTAAACCAACTAACATAATTTCGTATATTATTATGGTAACAAACCACAAATTGCAATCTTGTGTTTTTCTATCTTCTTAAATATCAAACTCTTATTCAGTGGGCGGGGTTTAATATGCAAACACGCGATATCATTGGTTGTTACTATAGTGCGTCGTCGGGCAAATGTTTACGCTCGCGTGTATAAGCTTACGAATTGCACGCATCGATAATCTTGATTTTTTAAATTCTGGGACACAAATGACAAAAAAAAACGTACAAGCTTCATATCCCCAAAACGCGAGTACCTATGCGGCCCTGATGACAACAGTAAAGAGCAACATGATTGGCCAATGGCCGGCCTCACTAGGTCACTCAAGTTCGGGCGTACTTGTGCGTAAAATGTTTTTGGTGATTAAAAAGGGTCATTTCGTGATCCATAACCTCGTTACCTAAAAAAGTTGAGATTTTTATATCATCTGAATCGTTAGCCTTAGTAATCCACGCCACGTGTACCTAATCATACGTGCAAATTCGGTCGTATCTGTAAGAAATTCACAATTTTGTATTTTCTGTCCGTAAACGGACAGAAATTACAGCACAGTGGCCTATGGGACCGTGGGAAACAAAACAATTGCTAATAACTCAAAACCGCATGATCGGGATCAACTCAAATATTGTGAATAAGCTTTCTCAAGGATATCTAGTGAACAATGAATAAAACATAAGGTGCTGGAATCATGGAATGCACCTTTAAGCAAAAAAAAATAAGAATGAAAATAAAAGATTTAATATCGTGTCATATTGGATGGGCAGTCCAATATTTTGAGTAGCTGCTACGATAACTCCCGCTGTGTCTTACTAATAATAATATTGAGTTGAACAAACATTTAAAAAGATTACGATTGAAACCATGATTATCTTAGCTCTAAGTAGAAAAGTTCCCTTTCGCAAATGTAGAAGATATTAATCTTACGTCTTACCTATGTTTGTAATTTGCAAAAAATACATTTAATAACCTTGTCATTTCGTTTTTAAATTTGCTTCTCTTTGTCCGTTCTGTAAAGGTCAAGGTCAAATAGTTCCATCTATGATAATGCTGCTTGACAAGATTTAGATGAGCGATAAATGTGTAAATGGAACGTGACATACTTCGGGTCCTTATTCACTTGTCAGTCAAGTTCATCTCCAAATTCCAAGGCTTTAATATTTAAGCATTTAAAAATATTACGATTGATTGAAACCATGATATCTAGCTAAGGTAGGAAAAGTTCCCTTCGCAAAATGTAGAAGATATTTGTACCTATAATGTTAGCCTTTGAAAGAGTATTTTGTTTCATTTATAACCCTTGTCATTTCGTTTTAAAAAATTTGCTTCTCTTTGTCCGTTATTCTGTAAGTCAGGTTCAATATTTCCCTCTATGGTGAATGCTAATTGAAAGATTTAGAATAGCGATAAATGTGTAAATGAATCGTGACAATCACTTCGAGGTCCTTATTCACTTGTCAGTCAAGTTCATCTCCAAATTCCAAGGCTTTAATATTTAAGCATTTAAAAAGATTACGATTGAAACCATGATTATCTTAGCTATAGGAAGAAAAGTTCCCTTTCGCAAATGTAGAAGATATTAATTTTACCTATAATGTTTATAATTTGCAAAGAGTATTTTGTTTCATTTAATAACCTTGTCATTTCGTTTTAAAAATTGCTTCTCTTTGTCCGTTCTGTAATGTCAGGGTCAAATAATTCCATCTATGAAAATGCTACTTGACAAGATTTAGAATAGCGATAAATGTGTAAATGGATCGTGACAATCACTTCGAGGTCCTTTATCCAAAAAGAATCTCCAAATTCCAAAGCTTTAATATATAAACAAAATCTAAATGGATTAATTAAAGGTGGGTGACCCGATCACGGTCCGATCTTTCATATGATGTTTGTCCCTCACGTGGAAGCACATCACCAAAACATTGACTTTAGCTATGAAATTGGTAAAGCTGTTTGGATAGACAGCAACATGTCTAAAAAATTGCGACCACATACATTTCTGTTTAAAGTGGGGTTGAGGACCGAAGTTTCGATCGGGTCACACACTTTTAATCAAAATAAGAAAATATGTATGGACACATAGTTCATTTTACGTACACTCCGGTTCTTTTTACATCCCCTACTCTATTCATATGCATTCGTGATTTAACAATTCCCATACGCACACACCCACACATGGATTATTCATCTTTCCGAATTCGTGCTTCAAATTCCGTACTTAATGCTTGTTCATCGATAAGCAATCGGTTTACACTATATGTAGTCTAGGGACATAGCGTGTCGTAGCTAGGAGAGTTGGTGCCCGCAGAGACCAGAATGGGCACCTTTACCATTCTCGAAGAAATATTGTGCACGGAGCGCGAAAAGAATTACCACTAATATGGTTATAATAAAATGTTTCACATCATGGAGTATGTGGTTTGTAGCATGTTATCTCTTGGACTCCGTAGGGGAATCTAGTTGCTCACTCACTCACTCACTCCGTCGACATTTGCTGTCGGGCATTGATGACGGCTCTCCAGAAGTCCTGCATGGCAGCTGTGATTTCAACCACGTTGAAGCTATAGTGTCTTCCTGAAGGAGATCCAGATATGACTTCCTAGGACGTCCTTTGGTTCTCCTTCCTTGTAAAGGTTTCCATGTGACAAGTTCGGACACTGTCCTCCCTTTGGCTCTTTTGCAATGACCTGCAAACTGTAGTCTTCTTGTTGCAATTTTTGTTGTTATAGGTGGTAAGTCACCATACAATTCCTTTTTAGCCATGTGTGTCTCCCACCTCACATTTAATGCTGATCTAAGCATTCTCGTGTAGCAACCATCCAGAGATTTTCTACGTTTCTTAGTTATGGTTCAGGATTCACAACCATACAGTAGGACGCTTTCTACAGTGGCTTGGAAGAGACGTATTCTGAGGTGTCTTGGCAAGGCTGATCTCCAAATTTTTAACATTTATTTGACGCTTTTCATGCAAGTGCCTCCCTTACGTTCACATCCTGCTGGGTGTTTCTGACCCATGACCCCAGATATTTGAAGTCACTAACTTCCTTTAGCAGGCTGCTATCTACCGTTTTGATATCTACACATGTTGGCTGGTTGAATGCCATGAATTGGGTTTTCTTTGCATTCATGTGTAGACCCACACAAAGTGCTGCATTCTCGACATTGCTTAGCAGTTCTTGTGCTTATGTAGCTGTATCTGAAAGAAGCCCAATGTCATCTGCAAAATCAAGGTCGGTTACATTCAAGGGACCAACACGTCGGCTCTTTTTGGTGTAATAGTAAAGCCCAGCCTTTCCTCATTGCCCCCGATTGCAGATCTAAGACAATAATCAAGGACTATTAAAAATAGGTATGGTGCTAATGTGTCGCCTAGGAGTACTCCTGCCAGGATTTCAAACTCATTAGTATCACCATGAGATGTTACTACTTTGGCCCTGGTGTCCTGATAGGTGTCCTGATAGGTGTCCTCAATTGCATTGACTATTACATCTGGGATGCCATAAGCTTTCAGGATTTTAATCATGGATGGTATCGAAAGCTTATTGAAATCGATGAAGGTTACTATTACAGAGAGATTTTTTCTCTACTATACCCTCAATGATTCTTCTCAGTGCCAGAATCTGTTCAATGGTGGACCGCCCTTCTCTGAAGCAACACTGATTTGGCCTGAGCTTTTCATCTAAGTGTGGGCTGATTCGGTTCAATAGCATCCTGTTGTATGTTTTAGCAACAATTGAGCTTAGACTTATCCCCCTGTAATTGGCTGTGAGGCTAAGATTACCACTCTTGGGTACTGGGATGAGATTTAGAATGGACCACTGGCTTGGTTTGTGTCGGCTAAGAAGAGCTTGGTTGCAGAAGTCAAGAATGATTTCATCAATATTGCATCGTTTTAGGACTTCAGGTGGAATTCCATCCACACCAAAACTTTTACCTTCTTTCATCACTTTCTTTGCCTTATTTTTGATACGTGTTCATCACCATATTCAGAATCCGCATGGAAAATACTATAGTAGATTTCAAAATTACGTGAGACTCCATACATTAATCCATAGGGGTGATGGTTCAATCCCCGGCCATGTGGAGACTAGGCCTTTGTTGCCATCACAAAACATTATATTGTGTCCATGGTACAAAGTTGCTTTACAGAATCGGCGTACTGGAACCTGATGCATTCAGTTTTACAATGGTCTGTTAATGATAGAAGGACTTGTCA
>JAMKCH010047586.1:0-39485 GCA_023653785.1 Ophioderma brevispina | reverse complement strand
AATACAACTGACAATTACGATCTTATGTAACTATAATAAGATTCAGTTGACACCTGAGAATATATTTTTTTTAAAAATAATTGTCATAGACGTTATTTATCTAAATTGAGATGTTCTTGTCATGTTTTAATAGAAACAGGAGACGACATAAAATAGAAGTTAAGAGCGTAAATGTGAACTGTGTAAGGATGGAATTGTTGAAGATGAGTACCATTTTTGGTCTGATTTTCAGGTTCTTTAATGATCTTCGTATTAAATATATTCTACTTTTTACTACAGTCGCATCCATTGTTCATAAGTTCACTCTCTTAGGTCTTCCTCCTACAGTATCTATTATTATATTATTACCGGGTTTCTCCATGTTGTATTATGCCAATGAAAGTTCCTTGAAGGTCTTGATGTTTCTTGATATTATGTCCCTTATAGTCCCATCATATATCCAAATTTGTTTATTATACTATATTCTCATGCATCGCCAAGTTAATGTATCATGTTTTTCTACGGGCCAAGGGCCTATATGCATAAATAAATGCACATCGGGCACCGAATCGTCGTGCCCGTGGAAATTGAAATTTAATTGAAAATTTACACCTACTGTAGTAAGATTCTGTACATTCACTCCCTAAATGACATCCTCAGAGGTGCAGGTTGAGAAACAGAGATGAGAAACTAGTCCCTTCCCAGGGCATCAATAACATTCCCCAATTAATACTTGAGTGACCCCCCCCGTTTTGAACACCGCCTATACAAAGCATTTTAAAATTGACAATAAGAACGCCCATTTTGACAACCGAGAATGGATCTATGCATGGAAGAGCTGTTATTGTGCAAAAATTAAAAAAGCCATGATACGAATGTTTGACACTTAATAGCGCTACAAAGGGTCATTGATGTTGCACTTTAGATTAATAAGGCGCCCATCTATGTCCACATAGTATCTGTCGTAACTACATTTTTTAAGAAACTAAGAATAAATGCTGTTATTTCCTCAAGGGATTTCAGAAAGAAAAAAAAATAAAATTTGCACGGGTATCGCTAGTGGAATTAAATAATCCAAATGAAATATAAAGGTGTCAAAATTATGCCGCTTTGATATTTTATTCTACAATTCCGGGTAAAAAGTTTGTTGTAGGACGGCTTATCACTCAGTTTAACAGATGGCTTATTTTTACAAGTTTTGGCTGTGTTAGACCTATGCCTTCTTGTAAATGAAGGCTGGACTTGTTTCCTTCGAACCTACTACCCTTCCCCACCCCCATCCCTCTCAATGTTGGGGAGACGTCAAGGTGATGTTGAGATACTGAGGTGGCTCAACATTGGACCGGGGAGAGAGAGGGTTTTTTTTAAAGAGACATGTTTACCTGTTTCTAACTATTTTTTTCCCCGGATTGTATTTATAATCAAAATAAAGGATAACTCAACAGCTGGTCCATTATACTTTCCATCTCTGGTTTCATTTTGAGTGATAATCTTGTTCTTCATATGCCACATTCCTGTAAAGAATAAACATATAATCCTAACATTTTTCAATTAAAAGTATATCACAAAGTTTGAAGTGCATTGCACCTAATTACTTTTTTTGTTTACAAAACAAAATTCAAACAAAAAGGTTTTGGCTATATTTCTTTAAGAATCACATACTACTTCCTACTACTGCTTCTATAAGTGAATTTTAATAATGGTCTTTCACAAAAATGCCTTTGAATGATGTCACCCTTATGGATGGATGGATGGTGATGATGGAATGGTGGATGGCAACGGGACGGATGGACGGACATACGGACGACAGATGAACATTAGATACATTCTTGTGAAGTCAAATTACCTGGAGGGACGTTTTGAGTTATCTGGTAGTAATAAAAAGGGATAGCACCTCATACTACAACTATATACCAACTTTGCCATCATTGCGATTTTTGGTTAGTAAAATTATGGTTATTGTATAGCATTCTCTTTGGTGATGTATTAAATAGCCTAGGTCAGGACAGTTTATTTCACACACCTGTTGTGCCTTTTATCCCCGGGGAGGGGGGGGTGGGGCACTCAACTTCATTTGGGTAGGGGGCACCGTGGACCTTGCAGACTAGAAATGGTGGTCTTGCGAACTGAAAAGGAAAAATTTGGATCCTTGAGAAACCTAAAATTTTTGTTCAAAATTAGGCTACAAATGTAGTTAAAAATCACATTTTGCTTGAAATGGGGGTCTTGTTGAAACTAAAACATGCTCAAATATGGGACTGCCGGAGACAGTGACAAGGGGGTCTTAGGGCCCCCCGTACTGCCTTTATGACATTTACAATCCGTCTATGTTTGCCTGCTGTATAAACCATTACTGATGAGAAATTATGTAATGCGGTCTAAGGATTAGATATGTTTGGCTGGCCACACATTAAATAATTCAGTTTTCTGATGATTCAAGATTTTTGTCCTTTGGATGTCACAAAATCTTTGTATCTTATAAATCTGGGAGAGCTTCCAAATAATGTTCCCATGTCATGATAACGGTAAGGTAAACTGTCAGCCTATGTAAATGTCCGTTTACCTATGGATTAAAACAGTGGTGATTTCAATATCATTCAGTAAGTATTCCACAGGGAGTATGATTGCACATGAATAGCCCATTGTGGAACTAACATTTGAATGTCACACTTCCTCTGTGAAAGCTTTAGGGTAAAGTCTACCACAAGGGATTATGGATTCAAATGGAATAGCCATTGGTGACACCTGTGAAATATAGGCCCTTCCAGAGAATAATTATTATTCTTTGCACATACACCAACAGTAAAACAAAATAATGCAGATGGAAAACTCAAGCCGATAAAATCTTATATGATCCATGCTGAAAGCCTGAGAACGTCCAGTCTGGGGTTTTTTCTTGGCGACAAAACAAAATTCACAGGACAATGAGTTCAGGAATTGCAGATTTGAAACAAGAAAACCAAGCAAAATAATACCTGCAAGCATTAGGCAGGGATGGAGAATGTTTAAAAGATCCAAGAAATGTGCGCGAGCCTATACCAATCTTTACTGGCCATCCTCAAAACAGAATCAACCTGCTCGAGCTTCTGAATGTCTTTTTCAAGACAAGGGCATTCCAATGATACAGCTGTATTTAAGGACGTCAGGGGCAACAGTTTTTTAAGTTTGAAATCAGAATCAAGAAATGTATTATCAAATAGAATAAATATTGAATATTTTCGTAATTTCCAAATTAAGCTAAAAGCTCCCTTTGGAATGATATTAAAGCATCACAGCACATTTTTTAGGGGAACCTAGGAGGACCTTCAGACATCAAGCCTCGCCAAGAAAATGTGATGAACCTGGTAAGCCTAATCCCCCCACGAACACCCTTTGAGGATCAGAGAATTCCACGGATACTTTGCAACCCCAATCCATTACACTCTGCAAGTCACATACCCTATCGATCATCCTGTATCATGACAGAGGGTATTGAGCAATGGTCATCCCTCTGCCTTGAACCTAAAAGCATTTTGTGACACCCCTCTAGCAAGG
Organism: Ophioderma brevispina; assembly: GCA_023653785.1. Lineage (NCBI taxonomy): Eukaryota > Metazoa > Echinodermata > Ophiuroidea > Amphilepidida > Ophiodermatidae > Ophioderma > Ophioderma brevispina. Next base: position 35,972 of record JAMKCH010047586.1, on the reverse strand, counting down.
CCCAAAGGCTGTGACCTTGATAGGAAAGCATGTGGTCACCTCAACAGACTCAGAACTCTGCGGCGTTGTCGCACAAGCACTTCCTTCACAAGATCGGAGTAGAAAACTTTCATCACCAAACTGCGTTTGTGGAGAGCCACATACCATTAGCAACAGTCATAGATGACTGTGGAGGTCTACAAGTCCCCAAGAGAATCCCAGGCCTGATTAACCTGGATGAGGAAACTAAAAAGTTGGATCTTCCACTGTGATTTTGCTTGCAACGGAACGAACGAACAGCCACATTTTGGAAAATTTTTGCACATTATGTTGAATAGCGCTGAAATGACACACCCTACAAATGACAATGTCTCAAAATGCGTATTTATCATAAATAAGAATACCATATTATTTGGAATATTACCATCAAATTGAAATGTTTTTTTCATTGAAAAGGTTACTTAATAACTTGACAAGGCGAACTCTAGTTACGCGATGCGTAAAATGTCCCGCCGAATGTCGCGAATCACTAACATGCGATAAACGCCACTACAACACCCCACCCCCTCCCGCAAAACCCAGCAACCCCCATCTCCCCCACACACCTGCCAACCCCCACCCCTCCCCCACACCCCACCCTCAACACCCTGCAACACCCACCTCCCTCGCCCCACACCCTCACACCTCCCCAACACCCCCCAACTCCCCACACCGTCTACCCCCCCCCACCCCCACCCCCTCCACAACACTCTGCAACACCCCACGCCCACCCAACCACCCTGCAATACCTAACGCCTCCCCAAAACCCCCCCCTCCCTATGTCACGTAGTCCTCATGTAGCGAAGAATTTTGCCCTATCCAATGTAACCGTTTCAGAGATACAGCAAATTAGCATATTTTAATTAGCTCAGTTGCATGCCTAAGCCAGCTAGGCCGCATTATCACATACTTTCAAATGCAAAAGTATGTGCCCCTTGATAACTCTTTCATGCAGCCATGACAATTTTGATATCCAATGTAGAGTGTCAAAAATATAGCAATTATGCTGATTTTTGCATATTAATTAGCTCATTTGCATACACTCAATTTGCCCGCAATACGCCCCAACTGTAATCAGGTCTAAAACTCTATCACTGCTTTCCTTCCACCATGTTACCTCATTATATGCCTTACGGAACTCCAGAAAACTGGTAAACAGGCCTTGCAGGAAACAATTTCATAAATTATGCAATTAGATACTTATTAGCATATTTTAAACTTTTACGGCCCAAACTCTAATTAGGGTCAAGAACTCACCCACCCGCTTCTTTTCCACCACTTACATCATTGTCGCCCTTACGGACACTCCCAGATACATCGTACACAACAGGGGTTAACATTTTTATCACAGACGACGAACGGACGGACGACTTACGAACAGACGCGCTGCCTCATGTTATAGTCCCCGTTCCGAACTCGGTCGGCGGGGACAAAAATGATGGGTCAATCAAATCTGTAGGCCAATTATTATCGAGATATGGGCAAATTGTGTGTTTTGCCATTTTTCTCAAATTTAGTGACTGGGCATGTCAATTCGCTGCACTGATTCTTTAAAAATGTATGACAGGCTCATTTTTACAACATGGAGAATGGATTTTCTTTATGTAGGGTAGCATATTTTACAAATGATTGTTTCCTTGTATCAAAGATTGGATTATTTTTGTTTTCCCTTCATATGAGGTTTAGGGGTTTCCAATTTCAAAAATTTCTCATTTTCCCCATAGAATTATACAGTTAAGAATTTCACTTCGATCACCGGGTTTGGTTTGAAGTGAGCCCTCTATTGAGATGAATATGGTTTTCTTATCATAACCTAAGTGATTTTCTACTAGAATTGGTATTCCAGACAGAACGGCAAGAGCTGGAAGCCAAATTTTATGTCCATGACCAGATTGAATATAGTGCCACCTCAAGATGACTTGCCTAACAATAACAACTAATGGATGGGCGTAGATACGTACATCACGCTATTTCCCTGCTATTTCAGATTGGAAGGCCTCTTTCCAGCAGCCGTTATTATTAATCCGGAGATCTCCGAATTACTTATTCTAATTACAAATTCCTTCGTTGCGACACAGACATTTTCGGAGCTTAACCATTCACACATGTATAGTATACTATCCATTTACAAATGCAACCATGTAAAAAAATCTCGAAATTTTTGAAAAATTTTGGGGGCGCTCTTCAAAAAAATGTGCTATTATTGTAAGCTTTAACCTCATTTCATATTTCCCCTAACCCCCCTCAGAAGATTTAGGGAAAGTCTTTCACAGGGGTATCATAGATTTCAATGTTCACAAGTTAAAAACCTCATACATTTTTGATTTAAACATAACTACAACAGCAGTTTTCATGTATCGCTGCAACTCAAACACCCTTCCAACTCATTTTCAAAATAGTCTCCAACACAGTGACATACATAGATACAAAACACCGAATGCAAGCACATACATCACAACTAAACCCTCACAAATCTCTTAAATACTCAGTAAAATCCACTGGTCCCCAAATATGGAATGCACTCAGGGACAGCATCATCAAGTTTTCAAAAACCGTAGTGCTTTTTAAACTTAATCTCAATATGAATTGATTAATAAATATTTCAATTGTTTATATCTGTTATAAAATCTTTTTCCTTTCAATTTCTAGTTGGTCACTCGATAATTGGCAATAACCTTTCACATCCTTTGCATTCATCATTTCTTGTTTGGCTCGCTATGATCAATATGGCCTCTTTGCCCCTGATTCTGTTCAAATAATTGTCAATGTTCCCGCGTCTTGTCTTGCCTGTAAATTGTTTTGGTCCTTGTCTAATCTTGTCCCGTCCTGTCTAGTAATTCAATATTAATTGTACACGCTGTATAGTTAAGTTGGGGCCATACTCAAAGTCCATCTGACTTATGATGGCCTCTCCTGCAATTTTCATTTAATGTCTTTACTAAATAAATTCTGTTAAAAAACCCACCATTTATCTCTGTATCTTTCTGTAATGAATGTTGGTGTTGTCATTAGTGTAATGTTTGAAACTGAAGGAAGATGCTAATAAAACGTATTTGAATTGACTTGACAACCATGAGTAAACTCGGAGGGAGATTACCCGCGCCATCTGTTTGGCAAGATGTTGAGCTGAATCTTCCATATGAAACTGGTTTGTTGTTGTCCTTTTTAGACTTTTTGGTGCATCATTAGCATTATCATCACCTTTAGCCTCTTTTTCTTCATCATCATCATCGTCCATCAAAGTCATCAAAAGAATCATCGAAGTAGTCACCTAAGGAATATCAAAGTGTTCAAAAAGTTATCCTCAGTTTTGGATGTGTAACGCTTCAAAATGCAAGTTATAATATAAATTTGAAATTTTCAGAAGCCCAGTGGGCACAGATCAACGTTTCAAAGTTGAATACCGTCGAAACAACGTTGAGTTGTCAAATCAACTTTGTTTCAACGTCATTTCACGTTGAACGTTCAACGGCCACTTGGAAAGAGTACCCTTTTACTGTTCATGTGTTACTGTTCTAAGGGGGGGGGGGGGGGTGGGGGCTTTGAACTTTTTTAGTGGAAAAATATAAAGGCAAAGATGGATATCATGCTAACTCAGCTCATCAATGCGAATGGCAGGAAATCCATCTTCAAAGTTGGGGTGACCCGATCAACAACGATCCCCCCCACCCCCCCTCCCCCCCCCCTATTCTTTGGAGATTTGGCCGCGAAATCATGCTCCGAGAGGCATATATTTTCAACTCGTCTCATAGGGGCGCTATTTATTATTTGTGTGCGCTTTATTCCGTTAATGTTTATTTGAGTATTACAAAAAACACGACTTCCTGCCGCTCGGATTGCGTGCGTGTGTCTTCTGTGGGCCCTCGTCTTGTTATCTAAAGGTCGTGGGTTTCGAATCCCACTCCAGGACAAAAATTTAGTTTTATGATTTTATTTGTATTTTAGAGTTGGATATTGGAATCATAGAACATCAAGTTTGATGAAGTATAAAATATTGAATAGCTGCCTTATGAGATACTAAGACTGGTCATGGTCCTTGAGCATGATTTCGGTCCAAAATCTCCCGTGCGCCACCCCCTTACTCCCTCAAATAGTTCATATTTTTCGCATTACCCATTGCAATTTTTGGCCCATGGAAATTTTGAACAAATCAAACTTTGACAAAATAAGTCTCCAACTGTAGCTCCACAATTAATAAACACACTCTGTCCTATGGGCCAATTTAGTACACGCATTTTTCTACTACATACAACGGGGCTTACTATTTAAAGCATATTAGCACTTTTGTTGAAGAGCGCCCAATTTTCAAATTTGATATTTTTGCTCAGTCCGTTGGTAATTGTCAGGAAACTATACCTGCGAAGGGAATGCTAAAAATGCGTATTTATCACAAAAATAAGCGATTTGGTAATTAGAATTGGTGGACCATTAGACTTAACGGCAAGCTGAAATGCTACGTTTATGTCCGCCATGATGACATAGTGCCACCTCGAGAAACTAACCTCTGACTGGTCATGCCTGAACTATTAAAACACTAATGGATACCGTAGACCCGTACATGGCGCTATTTCCCGGCTATTTTCACATTGGAGGCCGTTTCCAGCAGCCGTGTTTATTGTCGGGGATCCCCGATAATAATTATTCTAGTACAAATTCCTTCGTTTGTGACACAAGACATTTCGAGCTACCATTCACAGGTATAGTGTTACTAGCCATTACCAATGCACTCGTGTAAAAATCTCCAAATTTTTGAAAAATTGGCGGGCGCCTCTCTCAAAAAATGTTTGCTTTAACTCACAAAGTGTATTTGGTGTATACTTTTCATGTGAGGCCAAAACACGTGTATGAAGAATCAACATATTGCGTCCCCACATTAATAGCTGCATTTCCCATGTCGAATATCAAATGGAACAAAATATGTGAACTATCCTAGTTTTCTCTGGGTATGACAGATTTTTTTTAATTTATAAATTCCCCAGATTGGCACATATAGGGCCATTCAAGAGTCACTCCCCACCCCTAAAATTTGGTCAAGTTCAAACAAACATTGTATTATACATTTGGGAAATATAATTGCGAGCATGTTTTTTAACATGTAATTTTTGACACCTCTTTGTGGTGATCGGCTGAGTATTTTTTGAAGTTATGCCCACTTGAACCGAACCCCCCCCAGGATTTAAAATTGCAGTAACCCTATAAAGAAGGGAATTAGTCATGCAGAGCAGAAGAGCAATTGCACTGTTTGTTCATCTGAAACCAGACTAAGGAGGAACCAAATACTGTAAATACTCCACATCTGTCTAAAGAGGAAACTTTAGAGCTGTCTTAATGACGGATAAAGTTTTGTCTTGATTTATGACCCTGAACCGATACTGACATCCTGTAAGTATTCTGCAGTATTTCCATCCCTTTTGATATGAAAGCAAAAACATTGATTTTGTACTACATAGACATACTCTATAGATCATATTGGTCCACCAATGGGGCAACTTTTTGCCTGTAACCTCCAAAATAAACGCTTTAGTTCAAGATTTCTAAAGATAATATCAGAAAAAAACCCAGCAAGTAAACTTGCATCATCCCCCTGGCCCTGGCAAGATTACCGTCTGGAACATGACCTCAGATGACTTTGACCTTGTCCATCAACTTGATCAGTCTGCACATGAAGGGAACCCCTATTGGCCCCTTAACCCAAGTCTGGTGCAAATTGGACTTAAACTTTTCTGAAGGAATGTGAAAAACGAACAGAACCAAAACTGGAACACCACCACATACATCGGACATGAGTGCTATCGCAATACCCCCTACTGCTTTTCAGCCAGGGGGATAATATTTTTCTCCAAACCATTTTTGGGCCACTTCCAGGCAATATGAGTCCCTGGGTGAGCTACTTGCGATCAGGCCATGGACTTTAAGAATACTTTTTGAATTGAATAGTTCAAACCATGCATACATCTTCCTGAATAATTGTATGTGAAGCTTGCTTGAGTGTCCACGACTTTTCCTGGTGACGAAAGAAAAGAAACGATAAAATTCCATTTAATAACAAAATTCAATAATGGCAGGGGAATTGCCATACTCTCTAAATGTAAACAAGAGAAAATTCAACTCCCAAAAGAGTGAAACTCTGTAATCCACTCCAAAATGAGTGGTTTTGTACGTAAAGATTGATTTGCACTCAAAAAGAGTGAAATCATCAAAAGAGAATGATTTCCACTTGTTTGAGGGATTAAATTAAGAAACACTCTTTTGAGGAGTTAACGAAGAACAACACAAAATTGGAGTGATATTACTTTGTTTGAGTTGGAATTCCCTCTTTTTAAGTACAACACTCATTTTGGAAGTGGATTCCACGAGTTTGCACTCTTTTGGGGAGTGAAAGTTTTCGCTCTTTTACATTTAGAGAGTACTATTCATGCATACTTCCTTTAAGGAGCACATTTCCAGAAAAATACAAGAATTTCTTAAAAGCTGACAAGGGGGTTGGGGACAACCATCCCATCATGCACGCTAGTCACACATATTGTTCTTAAGTCCAGAACGAAGCGTACAGTACATCTACATCAATACACGTACATGTCATATTTTCCTACAATGCATGACCTTTGAAAGAAATACAAATACGTTTTAACATTTCACCCTGGACAGTTTTTTTACGTTTCTTAGCTGCATCTTACCACTACATAGCATTTTAAAGCTTATCAACAAAATTTATGTGTGGATTTTTGATATATCGCTTTTCAAATAGAATATATTAATTAAGAAATTGATATTCCGTAATCAGTTATTTTGGTTCAACAATTAATTTTTCGACACATGAAATAAAAATTTCGACACATAGATTTGTTTATCATGTTTTTTTTTGGCATTAGTTTCTGAACTTAGTAATCCTTTTTTTCACTCAAAACTTGAGAACCCCAAGGGATTTTATAAAACTCTTTTAGTATTTCTTTATAATTTGGTGACGTAGTACGTACCAACGTCTGCACTGGTTTATAAAGCTTCCCAGCTGTATTCATGCATGTTAATCAACACCACAACCCCACACCCGCAAAACAACGCCTTTTAGACAAAATTTACCGATCGATCTAATAACGACCGAACATCATTGTGCGAGGCCCTTGCCCCCTCTGGCTACACCCCTGATGAACTTCACTTGCCTTCTATTGTAATCATCGATTCTCACGTATCTGACTAGGTTAAGAGGATATGAAGACATCACGAAATTACATCCTGGTTTTTTACCTGAATTTTACACAAACCGATGAGTGTGTATGTTGTATAAACCACCCTCTTCGCCTGTGTACTCTACCCTACCTTATTATTATTATAACAGCCAAGACAGCCAAATCACACATCCCCCAGCTGCTATAAAGGGGGGGGCCCCCTATCATCCACACCTCTAGCACCACATCAGGTGTGGGTTCTCTGGTCACTGGGTGAAATCACGGGTGTCGAGATGTTAAATCTACATTTGGTCCCCAGTGATTCTTCCACTTGTTGTTCTTGTGGCGGCGAGGGCCAGCTGTAATGTGTCTGGGTCTATGGCATTGGGAGTTCCTGGGCTGGCTGTGGTTGCGTACCCAGGATGTAATGTGAAGGTTCTTCCAGATGTTTTCAAATCTTGTGTAGGTGACATCTGTAGGGCTGTTGGTAACCATATTCCAATATAATGATAAGTTCGTGGGATACTTCCAGGGCATTGGTCTATCTCCAGCCTACAGTTTTAACTAACTGAATACTTCCTGGTATTTGTACCTCTCTCCAGCCCACAATTCTAACTAACTGAATACTTCTGTTGGATTTGTGACCATCTCCAGCCCACAGTTGTAACTAACTTGAAAACGTCCAGACCTTTGGCCTACTCCAGTCACAGTTTTCTAACTAACGTGTGCCTATCTCTACCACAGTTCTAACTAAGGTCTTAATACTTCCAGGGCAGTATGTGCCTAGCTCAGCACCCATTCTACTACCTGAATACTTCAGGAATCATGCCTATCTCCAGCCCAGAGTTTTAAGTATCCTGAATACTTCCATGAATTGTGCCTATCTCCAGACCAAGAGCTCTAACTACCCTGATACTTCCCGGTGCTTTGGCCTATCTCCAGCCCACCGTTCTAAGCTGAATACTTCTAGCCACTTGTGCCTATCTCCCACCCTGATTTAAACTAACCTGAATATCTTCCAGGGCAATTTGTGTCCTATCGCTAGCCCCCAGTTTTAACTAACCTGAATACCTCCAGGGCATTTGTGCCTATCTCCCGCCAGAGTTCTAACTAACCAAAATTCTAACTAACCCGAATACATCTAGCCACTTGTGCCTATTCTCCAGCCCCCAGTTTTAAAGTAACCTTGAATACTTCCAGGCATTGTGCCTATCTCCAACCCACCGCTCTAACTAACCCAAATACTTCCGGCCATTTGTGCTATCTCCAGCCCACAGTTCTAACTAACCTGAATACTTTCAAGGCATTTGTGCCCCCCCTTTAAAAATCTCTAGCCAAGAGTTCTAATCTAACCTGAATATTCCAGTGCATTTGTTTTTCTATCTCCAGCCCAAGTTCTACTAAGCCCAATACTTCCAAGGCATTTGTGTCTATCTCCAGTCCACAGTTTTAAATAACCTGAATACTTCCAAGGCATTTGTGTCTATCTCTAGCCCACAGTTTTAAATAACCGATACTTCCAGGCATTTTGTGCCTATCTCCAGCCCAGAGTTCTAGGCTAACCTGAATACTTCCAGGGCATTTGTGTCTATCTCCAGCCACAGTTTTAACTAACCTGAATACTTCCAAGGCATTTGTGCCTACTCCAGCCAGTTCTAACTAACTGAATACTTCCAGGGCCTTTGTGTCTATCTCCAGCCCACATTTTAACTAACCAATAACTCTCCCAAGGCTTTGTGCCTATCTCCATCCCAGAGTTCTAACTAACTAACCGATACTTCCAGGGCTTTTTGTCCTATCTCCAGCCCACAGTTCTAACTATTCTAACTAACCTGAATACGTCCAAGGCATTTGTGCCTATCTCCAACCCACAGTTCTAACTAACCTGAATACTTCCATGGCATTTGTTGTCTATCTCCAGCCCACAGTTTTTACTAACCTGAATCCTTCCAGCATTTGTGCCTATCCGCCAGCCCATAGTTCGACCTAACTAACCTGAATACTTCCAGGGCATTTGTGTCTATCTCTAAATCCACAGTTTTAAATAACCTGAATACTTCCAAGGCATTTGTGCCTATCTCCAACCCACAGTTTCTAACTAACCTGAATACTTCCAGGGCATTTGTGTCTATCTCCAGCCCACAGGTTTTTTAACTAACCTGAATACTTCCAAGGCATTTGTGCTTATCTTCCAGCCCAGAGTTCTAACTCACCCTGAATACTCCAGGCATTTGTGTCTATCTTCCCATCCCACAGTTTTAACTAACCTGAATACTTCCAAGGCATTTGTACATATCTCCAGCCCACAGTTTTTACTACCCTGAATACTTCCAAGGCATTTGTTTGTCTATCGCCAGTCCACAGTTTTAACTCACCTGATACTTCCAAGGCATTTGTGCCTATCTCCAGCCCACAGTTTTAACTAACCTGAATATTCCAAGGCATTTCGTCATGTGAGTCAACAAAGCGTAACTTTACATTTTGGCGAAAGTGATTTTTTTTATATAATATGAAAAAGTAGATAATTACGCTGTAATTTGATATACCTTTCAGGTGACAGTCTCCATTTATTATTGCCGCAGAGATATCAAGCGAAATCGGCTATTTAGGTGTAGATACACTTTGTTGCCCGACATGGAAAACTGTAATGTAGATACAACATTTTAACTTCTTGTAAAGCGATGGTTTTTTAAAAAAGGTTTCTAAGTCAAAATCTCTCTCAAAATATTTTTTGAAAAGCAATTTCATTTTTTAACCAATTTATGCTAATTTATTGCTACTTTTTCGGCGGCAACAAAACCCTTAAAAACATATCAAAAAATTAGCCACGACCTTTTTCTACTCAATATTACACCCAGTCTATAATTAATTACAAAACTGTAAATGAATAACCGCACAATTAACATATATTTTCAAGTATATGGATGCTCAATTTTATTGTGGCAGAGTTTATTAGGCTAAATTAGGCCTAATTAGGTGAGATAGCACTTTGTTGCACTCAAAAATAAATTTCCCCGTGCTACGCAGTTACGACTTTGGTGCACGACACTTGAACTCCGGTGTGTAGATACGCCTTTTAATAATTAGCCCATTACTTCTTATTAGTCGATTTAAAGTGGGAAATTGAAATATAAGATCTTTTCAAAATACATTTTTATCATGTGTAAGATTAATTTATTTGAAAGTCGCAAAAAGAAATGAAACACAAAAATGTTCTCCTGTAAAATCACTGATGCAGATCGACTTTGTTGCCACTCACATGACGATTGGTGTCTATCTCCACCCACAGTTTTAACTAACCTGAATACTCCAAGGCATTTGTGTCCTATCTCCAGCCCACAGTTTTAACTAACCTGAATACTTCCAAGGCATTTGTGCCTATCTCTTGCCTACAGTTTAACTAACCTGAATAACTTCCAAGGCATTTCTGCTATCTCAGCCCATCAGTTCCTGTTCTCCTCCTCACAGTAACATTATTCATGCTTTCCTGCTATGGCTTTTCCAGCTTGCTCTTGCTTTTTCCTCCACATTAAACTGTAAGAGATAATGACTGGTATTTGCAAAGAGAAGTCTAACTTAAGACCCAGGTTAAACCAGGATTCTATATGAGTGGACTTTTTTTTTCTTTCAACATACTCTGAGGTGTGCCATAACGGGTGAGAAAATTCCTCATGGATGGGTCGAATCATGATGAATTTTCTCACTGTTACTTAACTTCCTTAGTATGTTGACAGGAAAAGGTCCATTCATGTTAGGACTAACCTGGTTAAACCTGGGTCTAAATGTTAGAAACTCCCTTTCAGAATACCAGCCAAGCAAAAATATTAGAGACAGTATTATATTACCACTTCTGGAGGATATTGGTGGAGGTGTACAACTGGATGGAAAAGGTCCCCTTCTGTCAAATAACTGGTTCATTACTGAACAATATCAAGTTGTCAATCCCCCCCCCCCACAATCTGAACTTGATGCTTTTAAATATAAATCTTTCCTTATTCTCAAATTTCAGTTATCCCCAAATGCTCATGTGTTTTGCAATTTTACCAGAAAACAGCCCTTTCCTCCATTATAAACCCCAATTCAGACTTGAGTCAGGATGAAGTACGACTAAAGACACCATCAGTATTTTTATCAATCACTCTTAGCGGTCTTCTTTTAGTAATTGGTGGGAAATGCAACTCCCCAGTACACCAATCATAAACACAGTGGCAGAGCTGGGGGTGGGGTGGGGTGAGTGAGGATTCACCCAGTTTGCTCCCCCCCCCCACCCCGGCACTCCACCCAAGAAGAAAAATGGATTTTGGTAAAAAAACAGCGATTTGGAAAGAAACACATTTTTGGCAAAAATCATGGATTTAGGTTAAAAATATCCAATGTTTTGCCACCCAAAATTTCACTTTTTCCCCAATTCCCCAGAAAAAGAAGTCTGGTGCCACCACTGCATTGGTGGTCAGTTGAGTGCTGGCAATCAATTTACATTTTCTATCAGCTAGCGAGTGATATCACCCATGATGAACCTTATTGAGCCTAAAACTGATCCTTGTTAAAAAACAAATCAAACTCTTTTCTGGGATCTTAAAAACACCCACTTTGAGGAAAATGGGGTAATTTTTTGTGAAGAAGATTGTGTTACAGTATCCTCATATTCAGTGGCATAACCAGACCTTTGCAAATGGGGGGGGGGGGCAGAAGGGGTGCTGCGGGAGGGGGTCCACAAAAGGGGCAAAAAGTCCACCTTTTGTTGGATTTTTAAAATAAAAGGTCCAAAATTTATAGAAATTTTGACAAGAAAGTCCACTTTTGGTGATAAGATGTTCAAAAAGTCCCAAAAATGACCATTTATTTTTGGGGAGGGGGTTAGGTCCACTTTTTCAAGCTTCCGCACCCCCACCAAAAAAAATAAATCCTGCATACGGCCCTGTTGACAAGTGACCCCCGTTACACCCCTAACCTCCTTTGATTTCTGGACACTATAATTCACCTGAACAGAGGAGTGACTTCTAATAGAGTGAGCTGTATTATTATAAATTAAATCTTGAATTTCTATGTATGAATATAGTTTTTGAATTTGTGATTTGGATGTTCCAAATTCTTGAGCCAATCACTTTTGATCAATGAAAAGTAAAAATCAATTGTGCTGTTATTAAAGTTCAAATCATTGTGCACTAAGCACTTTTGTTTGTGTTTGGAGGGTCTTTCTGACCTTAGCATCCATGTGATACTGTAAAAATTGGCCAAATTGCACGATTTGCGGTGCCTTTCCCATTAATAATTAAAAATCAAAATCCGGACCTGGAAAACACACTTCGAAATTTTAAATTGTGGGCAATAACTCAATTTGTTTTTGGACTTTATGGAATGTTCTGACCATGCATTGCAGAACAGATTTTAAAATAAGAGGCACCCAACTCTAAAAATCTAACTTTGTCATTATTACATTCATATAGAGGGAATGGATCCAACACCCAATGGTTTAAACTGATCAACAGATCATTTCTGCTATAAGTAGATTTCAAAATAAAGACACTATCAGTGATTTGAAAAATATTTGAAAATTTTTTTGCAGAATAGCTCCAGTGAAGGATAGGTCTGAGAATTCTCATAATTTACCCTTTTCCCCTTTCCAACCTGTGAATTGACAGAAAAGGAAGACAGAGGCAATGTTTCCATGAATACTATTCCCCCATATCAATTACGTGTTGTCGTAAGTGTCCGATACGGACAGTAATGACCACATTTCCGATGCTGTCCTTTTAGGGTTGCTTCTGCCTATTTCGCAGGTATGTTAGGAACTGTACTTGTTGTGTACATGCAAACATCTGATTTTTGATGAGTTTTTTTTTTTCGATTTGTTCTGATTTTAGCAAATCCACTGATAGTGCCTTTAAGAAGTGAGAATTCTTGCATATTTCCATAGGGGTGATATTAATATGAGGGTTCAATTCCCGGTCAAGCAGAGACTAGGCCTTTATTGCCATTACTATGTCATGGTTGGCTGGAATGTCAAGGAACTCATCATCCACTTTCCATTAATCTCTTAATACAAGGTTGGCCCATTCTGAATGGCCAAATAAAAACTTTCAAATTCATTGTCCTATGCTGTGATAAGGAATAATAATTTACCGTGTCAAAGGTAATGTTATGTTCAAATAACACCGTTTAATTAAAAATGGCTGGTGTTTCATCTGATATTTCAATGAAACACCCCAAGCTAGCATTGAAATAATGTATTTTAGGTTAACATTTTAGCTAATTACTATACATTGATGAGTTACCATAAACGTTTTTACCTGTGACCATAATTCCCTTACCTCCCCCGTCGTGAATGGACAGACCTAAACATTTTCATGAAAATTATTAAAGTCAAATCTAGAAAGTACACATTGTTTCAAGATGTGTCTTGAAATGTGTGTCCTGACTAACTGACCATCATGTTGGCCAATCCACAATAATAATCACACTGTGATCATCAGTAGGGGTGGGGTTGTCGATGGAGTACCTCCTGTTAAATGAAAGAGAAGTTTGAAAATGCACAGCATTTAAACCAAAGGCAAGGAAAAAATCTGTCATTTTCTTCTGGCTGGGGGGAAAGAAAAAATGGGGGATCCCCCCACCCCTGGCACCCCAACTGATCAATGCCAACCTTTTTGATATCTTACAGATTTTATACTTATATTAAGGCAATATTAGCAAATTTTTTGAAGAGAGCCCCAATTTTTCAAAAATTTGGAGATTTTTACACGGTGCATTGGAACTAGATAGTAACGTAAACTTTCTATACATGTGAATGGTTAAGCTCGAAAATGTCTAGTCACAAACGAAGGAATTTTGTACTACATGTAGAATAATTATTATCTGGATCCCCGATAATAATTTCAAAGGCTGCGGAAACGGACCTTCCCAATGTGAAGTAGCACGGAAATAGAGCAATGGAGTGTACGCTCATCCATTAGTGTTTAATAGTTCGGGCCAAGTCAAGTTCAGAGGTTATTTTCTCAAGGTGGCCACTATTAAGCATGGACGGACCTAAACGTAGCATTTCCAGCTCTGCCGTTAAGTCAATCTGGGATTACAATTCTAATTACAAACTCGCTTATTTGTGATAATACGCATTTTTTAGCATCTCGTCGCGGTATAGTTTCCTAGACAATTACCAATTCACTTTTGATCAATGAAAATAAAAATCAATGTGCTGTTTAGTAAAGTTCAAATCATTGTGCACTAAGCACTTTTGTTTGTGTTTGGAGGGTATTTCTGACCTTAGCACCTATGTGATACTGATAAAAATTGGCCCAAATTGCACGATTGCGGTGCTTTCCCATGAACTAATTAAAAATCAAAATCGGACGGAAAACACACTCGCGAATTTTAAAAAATTGTGGGCACTAACAAACTCAATTTGTTTTTGGCCTTTAGGAATTTCTGACCATGCATTGGCAGAACAGATTTTAAAATAAGAGGCACCCAACTCTAAACTCGAAACTGTTGTCATTATTACATTCATATAGAGGGAATGGATCCAACACCCAATGGTTAAACTGATCAACAGATCATTTCTTGCTATAAGAGATTTCCAATTAAGGTTATACTTCTTGCAATTTCCACGGGGTGATATTAATATATGGTTCAATCCCCGGTCATATGGAGACTAGAGGCCGTGTATTGCCATTACTATGTCATGGTTGGCTGGAATGTCAAGGAACTCATCATCCACTTTCCATTAATCTCTTAATACAGGTTGGCCCATTCTGAACTGGCCAAATAAAAACTTTCAAATCATTCTGTTATGCTGTGATAAGGAATAATATTTACAGTGGTCAAAGGTAAGTTTATGTTCCAAAACACGTTTTAATTAAAATAATTTGCTGGCGTTTTCATCGTGTTATTTCATGGAAACACCCACACATTGAAATAATGTATATTTAGGTTCACATTTACTTAATTACTATAAATTGTTGAGTACCATAAACTGTTTTACCTTGGACCATTAAGTCCTCCTTACCCCTCTCCGGTGAATGGAACAGAGCCTAAAACTTTTTAATGAAATTTTTATTGTAAGTAAATCTAGAAATACATTGTTTCAGATGTGAGTCCTTGAAATGTTGTGTCTTGACTAACTTACCCATCCTACTGTTTGGGCCAATCACAATAATCAATCACAAACTGTTATCATCAGTAGCGGGTGGGGTTGTCGATAGAGTACCTTCTTTTAAAAGAAAGTAGTTTGAAATGCACAGCTTTAAACAAAAAGCAAAGGAAAAAATTTTTCTTCTCTGGCTGGGTGAAAGAAAAAAATGGGGGGATCCCCCCCCACCCCCGCACCCCAACTGATCAATTCCAACCTTTTTTGATATTTCTTCATTTATACCTATATAAACCAATATTAGCGACATTTTTATGAGGGTGCCCCAAGTGTTCAAAATTTGAGATTTTTTACACGTTGCATTGGTAACAGCTACAATCTTAGCCAAAAAGTGTTGGAACACTTTATAGTGCCTACTTCAAAATGCCCCCCCTCTTCCCCCCTGGACAATGTTGAAATCCTGAATTTTGTTCTTGCCACACTACACGAACCCACTTGATTGGTGGGGATAGGGAAGGGTGGATGGATAGAGATGCTCCAAGCCTCCACCCAAGTTGAACAATGATTTCTATATATCTCTTTAAGAGACATACGGCAAATAATCTTGGCAAAAAGAGCATCCGTGTTCCAACACATTTTGGCTAGATGGTCTGCAACGTGAAAAAAAAAACATTACTTTACATTTGTCCACATAACAACTTCCTTATTATGACAGTTATTACAACGAAATTTGCAGGTGCACATACAATACACATCTTGGCTTTACGTCATTGCATGGAAAATGAAATCAGCGGTCAACTTTAGGGATGGTCAATAAAAATGTGACTCGTAGCTATTTGGGCTCAAAATCGTCAATATAGACCAGGAAAATGCTCTGAATTTAATGGGTGTTAATACTAAATTGAAACTATAAAATAGTAAAGCATAATCAATAAACGTCCCGATGTTACAGCGGGAATATATTACCGGGATTAATCAATATAATCAAGAAAACTTCAAACATTCATGGCCCCCTTCTGCATTTTGTATAATGAATAGGCCATGAATTAAACACAGTTGATCATGTGGAGAGATGATGATGAGGAGACGAATGACGACGACGATGGGAGACGACAACGACGATGAAATGAACGACGACGACGACGATGCCAGTGTGCCTTTCCGCGGTATCAAAGTTCTCTTTATTTTGTGTTTAACAACTTAATAATTTATTTCATAAGGTCAAATATTTAAATCAATACAATTTAGAAACACGTTACAACTAGAAAAATGAAAAGTATAACATTTTCAATACGTTTCATATAGCGTACGCGCTTTAGGATACCTAGGGCTACCATTACATTGTAAAAATGAAAATAACTGAATTCCAAATGGCAGACATTCTTTCGAACTCGCGAAACCCCGCTTATTAAGGCGAGATCTTTTGCCTCTACGCCAATCGCGCTCTTGACATCTCGATTATGAATGATGATACTGATGATGATGACGAACGACGGACGATGACGACGATGATGACGATTACGATGACGATGTGATGATGATGATGATGATGATGATAATGATGATGAATGATGAATGATGATGATGATTTAAAGGCATCTATAAACCCGCCAAGATAAAATTGGGTTATGGCTCCTAAAAGTTTTTAACTGAAAACAGATTAATGCAACCCATTGTTACACGTACATTGATCCTTTATCAACCGATTTTCGATAATTTCACCTTGTCCTCAGCATCGATAATCCACGGTTAAAATTATATTTTTTCAAGAATAAATTATCTCGAAAATTGGTCTTTTTCCTTAAAAATCAAACGCTAAACCGATCGGCAAACCATATGAAAAAGATCATGACTCCTGCAGTCTCTATTGTTATATGGTGTATTATCTTGTCCATCATCATTGATTTACGTGTGTAGGATTTGGTTTAACCGTTCGTTCGATTCATTGATTTAAAACATATTTTAGGTTTGATCGAATGATCATTATGTAAGTAGCCATTTGGCTTAGAGGCAAATAACTCGCCTTATAAGCGGGAGTTCTGCGGTTCGAAATCAAGTCCTTCCTTCTTTCGAATTCGTTATTTGTATATATTGGATGTTTAAGATTTCACCTATGTATCAAATAAGCGCGTAACCCTATATGAAACATATTTAACATGTTAAATCCGTCGTTTCTAGTGAACTATATTCTAGAAATTTATTTTTTGTGAATATTACATTTTACACTTATGAATAAATATTAAGTGTTAACACAAAATAAGAACACTTTGGATCGCGAAAAGCACACTGGCATATTGTACACAATTGCTGTTAAACCCATGCATGTTACTTAAAAGCAAGAAAGTATGGTCTGCCATTAAAAGGACCCTTCCCTAAAGTAAGGCAGGGGGAAAGCGTAATTTGATACTCATAGAAACATAGGATTTGTACCTATATTGTGTACAAGTTTCGTTTCAATATTATTTATTCTAAATGAAATGACATGCAATTAGTTAAGCAATGAAATCCTATTTCTAATAGTGGCGGATACAATCTTAGCCAAAAGTTTTTGGAACACTTTTAATAGGCCCTACTTCAAAATGCCCCCCGCTCCATCTCCGCTCCCCTGGACAATGTTGAATCCTGAAATTTTGTTCTTGCCAGCACTACAAGAACCCCAACATTTATTGGGTGGGATAGGGAGGGGTGCATGGATTAAGAATTCTCCAAGCCTCCCCAAACCCAAGTTGACATGATTTCCTAATATCTCTTTAAGAGAAATAACGGCAAATAATCGGGGCCAAAAGATCAGTCCGTGTTCTAACACTTTTGGCTAAGATTTTAGTAAATTACCTGTGAATGGTTAGCTCGAAAATGTCTATGTTGTCACAAACGAAGGAATTTTGTAGTATAGAATAATTATTATCGGGAATCCCCGATAATAGTTCAAACGGCTGCTGGAAACGGCCTTCCTCAATGGTGAACTAGCCGGAAATAGCGCCATGTACGTGTCTAACCTCATCCATTAATTGTTTAATAGTTCGGGCAAGTTCCAATTTCGAGGTTATTTTCTCGGTGCACTATTTCAATCATGGACGGACATAAAGTAACATTTCCAGCTCTGCCGTTAAGTCCATCTGGGATTCCAATTCTAATTACAAAATCCTTATTTTGTGATAATATGCATTTTTTTAGCATCCTCGTTCGCAGGTATAGTTTCCTGACAATTACCAACGTAACGGTGCAAAAATATCCAATGTTGAAAATTGGGGGCGCTCTTCAAAAATTTGCAAATTGCTTTAATAGCAACAGGATTTACCACCCAGATCGCACCATTTGTCTCAGTTTTAGGTACCTTACAAACCGAGTACACAAAAAACCTTTGTCATTTGCAGAGGGTTCCCTGAACTGCCCCTTGGTTTTCTTCTCATGTTAGATACCATTGTATCATATGGGAGGTCAGGGGTGTCAGAGGCTGAAACATCTGTTGATCTCCACACAACTTATTTCTTTTATTTTTTAGAGCAATTTTAAAAAACATGGCGACACAAACTTGACTACTGATATAGCATATCCATGGTTTGTACCTAGTATTACTGATCTAACTGATAAGCATTACTATGTATGTACAAGTATTACTATCTATGCTGTTTTTGTTTGTCGATAGCATGATATGTATTAATAGTATTGCTATCTACTGCTGATGCATGTAGGTATGTACATAGTATTGCTATCTCGCTGATAGCATTACTATGTATGTACATAGTATGATCTACTGCTGATTAGCTTGCTATGCATGTACATAGTATTGCTATCTACTGCTGTAGCTTTGCTAGGTTACATGGTATTAATTACTGTGATAAACTGTGCTTAGGTTGTACATGGCATTGCATCTAATGCCTGCTGAATGAAATATTATCTGTTGCTGATAGCATTATGTATTGTTATAGTTTGGCTATCTACTGCTGATAGGCATTGCTATGTATGTACATAGTAGTGCTATCTAATGCTGATAGCTTTGACCGATGTACTGTACATAGTATGCTATTAATACTGATAGCTCGGCTATGTATGTAAATACTAGTACTATCTACTGCTGATAGCAATTGTTATGTATGCTACATAGTTTTGTTATCTATGTTGATAGCTTACTATGTATGGAATGATACTGCTATCTACGCTGATACTGAATGGTAATTAAACATAGTTATTTCTATATCTACTGCTGATAGCATTGCTATGTATGTACATATAGTGCATCTAATGCTGCTAGCATGCTATGGGATGTACATATATTGCTATCTACTGCTGATAGCTTTTTTGCTAGTAGTACATAGTATTGCTATCTACCTACTGTAGCTCTGATAGTATGGACAAGAGTTATTACTATTCTACTGCTGAAGCTTGTTAGGTATGCAATAGTATGTTTATCTCGTTGGAAGCATTACTATGTATGGACATGATACTGCTATCTAGGCTGTACTGCATGGTATATTAAAATATATTTGCTATATCTACTGCTGATGATTGCTATGTATGTAGAGAGTATTGTTATCTAC
This sequence comes from Ophioderma brevispina, assembly GCA_023653785.1. Classification (NCBI taxonomy): domain Eukaryota; kingdom Metazoa; phylum Echinodermata; class Ophiuroidea; order Amphilepidida; family Ophiodermatidae; genus Ophioderma; species Ophioderma brevispina. The sequence continues at coordinate 16,167 of JAMKCH010047586.1, read as the reverse complement.
TGTTGATAGCTATTCCTCTGTATGTACTTGGTATTGCTTCTACTGCTTGAAGATTAAATGTATGTACATCAGTGTTGATATATCTACTGCTGATAGCATGCTATGTAGTACGTAGTAGTATTACTATCTACTGCTGATAGCATGACTATGTATGTACAAGATTTGCTATTCTGCTGATAGCATTGTATGTATTTACATATATTGTATCTACTGTTGGTACTTGATAGCTTTGCTATGTAATATAGTATTGAGCTGCTGATTGCATTATGATGTATGTCAGAAAGGATTGCTGTATTTTTCGGTTTTAGATTATATTTGTGCTTAACAATTTTTTTCGGCTGTTATGCATTTGTATGATGCATATTATTGTGGGAATCTTGCCAATACATGTATACACAGGCGGATCCAGGATTTGAAAAACACGCAAAAATTACCGGGGGCTGAAATGAAAGACTATAAAATTGTCCAAAATGGGCTGCTGATTTTGCAAGTTTGCAGGAAGATGAAATAACCGGGAGGCACGCGCCCCCTCCGCCCCCCCCTGGATCCGCGCCTCGGACTGATATAGGCCTACAAAGTCACCTATGTATGTTTATAGCAACCTCCCTTAAGCCGATTTCCCAAGAGATGTGTGTAAAACTAGATATTTTTATGAAAAATTCATTTTTCCCACAATGAAATTAATGGAATAAAACCCTCCAAATTAGTTGGCAAAAGTGGGCGTCGTTGATTATTTTTGTTTTTTCTCGTTTTGTCATAATAAATGAGACTTTCAACAGAGTGCTAATTTCTTAATAATACTAAAGCTTTTAGAAAAGGACAGTCACAATCTACAATGGTTGTGAGTGACACAAAGACCCGACTCCAATGAGTCGTATTTGTAAAATCTCACACTTATGTTCTATGTTTCACTTATAACTTCTGTTGTCAATAACACAACTTCAATGGGGTATAGGTATTTAATGAGGATAGAAAGAAAGACATGATGGAACTCCAAACTATATTACATCCCCATTGAAGTCAATGGTTAGTGCAACAGACTTAGCCACAAGTGCTCAGCAATACAAAGACTTAAATGAGAAGTGACAAATACTGGGTTCAGGCAATTTGTATTAAGTATTTAATAATGTAATCATTCTCTAATACTCCAATGCGTTGCAACTGCTTTCTGGCCCTCTTCGTGAGGGTCATAGTTACATTTTGCTTCAATGAAATGAGATTTTTGTTTGTTGCTCATTTGTTGCAATTGTTGCCTTTTAGTGTTAGATACAACATAGGCTCATAATTTATGAGTTTTTTCCCAATAACTTCAGTTTCCTTCTTTATCTACGTGGTCTCTTTCCATTAAATCTTTTCCCTCCTGGTCTTTCAGAGTTGTTGTTGGTTGTAGCTGCTAGGAAGAGCACTTTTTCTCATTTTAGAAACATTGATATTAAGAAGATATTAAATATTGACAACATAAGCAATTCAACTTACCTAGGCTATAGAAGTTTGCTCTGAAGCCTGCTGTGGAGAGATGCGATCCATCAGAGACAAAGCGCAACCACAACTCACTGGTAGAGCTATCACAGGAGAAGCCCACTGACACGTGTAGTCACTGGATATTCTAAACTCTACTGGAAACATTCACCTATATTAATAGAAAATAAGCCTGCAAGGTGGTGCCAAGGAAAATTACTTACAATTTTGTTTCTTTTCAATGGCACAGAATTTGTTTCTTATACATTGTTGATAATTTGGTCTAATCGGGGGAGATGGTCGTAACACGTGGCATAAAGAAACCAATATAAATGGATTATTTACATTTTGTTCAAGGTTTGCATGGAAGGTGTTTAGCCACTCTGATAGTATAATACCTAAATTCATCAATTACCAGGTAAGGCCAATAAAATTACAACCTGCTTTGTTTTTTTTTCAATCTCTCTCTCTCTCAAAAAAAAAATACCTTCCAATAAGGCCCGTAAGGCCAGGAATTTTGGGGGTGGGTGCGGAATTGCCAGAAGCGGACCTTTTGCGTACCAAAAAAAATTTCGGCTCGCTGCGCTCGCGGTTGTGACCAAAAATTTTTAACCGTCGTTAAAAAATTCTGAAGGCTTTTTGGGGGGGGGGGGGGGGGGGGGGGGGGGGGGGGGGGGGGGGGGGGTGCCGGGGGGGGGGGGAGGGGGAGAAGGAAAATAAAAAATGTCGTACAAGCGTTGAGAGAAAACACAACGTATCAGTAACAACGACAATCGTATTTAATTTGCGATGGTTAACAGCTGCTTAGTCATTCATATATTCAATACCATGCACTAACAACACTTTAAGAACCCAAAACTTTTAATTGACATTCACGGACCTTAAACATGCATGGCAAAGCGGACCTTCAAATGATTAAGCGGTCTTTGTATTTTTAGGGGGTGCCGTCGCAACCCCCGCACCCCCCCCTGGCTACGGCCCTCGATTCCAATGGACGATATATTTGGCACCATGCTGTTTTCAAATTCCTTAAACTCCTCACTTCAGGTAAGACATAAATAAACCTGCTGACTTTTCACCCTTGTTTTCAATTCTATCTCTCTCTCTCTCTCTCCCTCTCCAAAAAAAAACAAACAGTGTGATCATTATTTCCTGGAGGAAACATGGAAAAACAGGGGTAAAACATGGGTTTGAGTGAAAACTTAATCTATTTTGGGTGTATCCTTTGTTCTTGCTGAAGATCTGTTTAGTTAGTAAACACACACACCACAGACAAAAAAAAAAAAACTGCCGGACGATCCTGATTTTTTTATATGGTATGCCAAACAACAATGATTTTGCCTAATGGAAGATGATACCCCAAGGCCAGCTACAACAAAACTACCCTGCTTCGTCTCAAAAAACCACAAAACCAAGTACAACCGCATTGATCAGGTAAACTTATTAGCCAGATACAGTTCTGATCATTAGGATATGGCTCTGGATATGAAGGGGGGACTCGTGGGAAACTCCATGGGGTAAGTAAATCTATCTCTGTTGTTCCACATTGGATACCTGGAAGAACAGGAAACATTGCATTGTTGTACAAGTTGTAAATATTTTATAATACAAACAAAGCTTTTCATTTGTGGGTCCGTTTTAAAGAGTTATGTTTTTTGTGCTGCACCTTCAGATGTTGTATTGTACATAGTATTGCTATACGTAATAGCATTATGATGTACTTCAGAAAGAGTTATTGCATTGTGCTGGCTTGCATTACATATTGCACCTAGGAATGTTATATGACTGCTTTAATAGCATTATGTTATTAACAGAGTTTCCATCAACTGATGATAGCATTTGCTATGTACGTACATAGTATGCGATCTACTGCTGAGAGGGAATTACTATGTATGTACATGTATTGATATCTACTGATGAGAGCATTAATAGTATGCCAATTCTCACGAAAAGTACGCCAATTGCGTTTTTGGGTCTTTGATCACCATTTATTTACACAATGCTTTGTGGATTAAAATGTTGATAGTTCAATAGATCTAATTAAAACCAATTTGGACAGATATAGTTGTCTATACTTTCTCGGTTTTTTATGTGACACATTTGACCCCAAAACATGCCAAAAAATGGCAAAAAATGGCTTGTCCAATTCTCTATATCCAATTTTTAAAAATCAGGAAAAATATACCTAAACATATAAGTTTCTTTGAAAATTTGGTTTTGGTAGGTTTTAACATGCCGCTGATGGAATTCCTGATAAGTTTAAGCTTGCATTTGCCTGACCGTTCAGTTTTTTCAAGAAAAAAATAAGGTGTCCAATAAAATTGGGTTATTACGTTATCCGCATTCAACTGAATTCAAAAAATCATACCTTCTTAAAACGAGTATAAGATAAAGGTATGCACCTTTTAGGCAAACGATGCATGCTAATGGAAAAATTATGCTTCAATCACCTGAAGTGGCAAATGTAAGGACCAGTTAAGATCGAACTGAAAAAAAAAAGCGACCGAGTAAGGATTGTTTATTACGTTATCCATTTTCTCAGCAAGTTAGTAAGACATATCCATGTGATTAAGGTAAAGTACAAACTATAATCCCTCATCACCAACATAACAGGAAAATCAAGATATGTATTCCTGGTCAGTGTAGGGTGCAAAAAGGTGTTATTACGTTATTTAGCGTCAGTTAGTTTATTACGTCATCCACTGATAGGCAACGGTGTTTTGTTACACTTGTACTCAAAGACCAGTATCATTTGGCTGGATTTGACCACTGAATAATGACTGTACAAAAATGGTACAAAAATTTTGAGTCCTGGGTAAAACCATGATTGTGTGGCTTTTGTAACTTTAACGGATAACGTAAATTAAAATCATAAACAAAACATTATTGTCATGTACTGTCAATCATAAAAGTATTAAAACATCGTCTTATATAACAAAATTTGAGGTGGTCCTAAGGGATTCTCTGATGGAACTAGTAATTTGTGATTTCCATGGATTTTCATTTTTGATAACGTAAAACCCTATTCTTTTGACACACAAATGTTTTGCAAGACTCTTTACAAATTGGGTGGTGTTCGCCAGTTTGGTCTTACCCTTTACAAATAACACATATACCAAGTTAAAAAGGCATAGAAGAACCACCTAATTTTGTACAAAAATTTTATGACTTTTTCAAACCAATTGGCTCATTTTCGTGAGGATGAGAATGAATTGGCGTATGTGTACATTAGTATTGCTATTTACTGCTGATGCTTGGCTATGGTAGGACATAGTTATACTATCTACTTGTGATAGCTTGGATATATGATGTACAGAGTATTGTTATCTACGTTGATAGCATAATATGTATGTAACATAGTTGCTATCTACTGCTGATATGCATCTCGGTATTACATAGTATTACTATCTATGCTGATAGGCATTGGTTATGTAGTACATAGTATTGCAATCTACTGCTGAATTGCAGTTTTGCTAGTATGTACATAGTATGCAATCTTACTGTTGATAGCATTACTATGTATGTACATAGTATTGCTATCTACTGCTGATAGCTGCTATGTATGTACATGTATTACTATCTACTTACTGATTGCTAGCATTACTCTGTATGTACATAGTATTGCTATCTACTGATGATAGCATTGCTATGTATGTACATAGTGTGCTATCTACTGTGATAGCATACTATTATGTAATAGTATTACTATCTTACTGTGCTAGCATGGTAGGTATGTACATCGTATTGCAATCTATGCTGATAGCATGCTATTGATTTACATAGTTATTGCATCGACTGTTGATAGCAATTAATATGTATGTACATAGTATGCTATCTATGCTGATAGCATTGCTATGTATGTACATAGTGTTGCTATCTACTGCATGATAGCATTACGATGTAGGTACATAGTATATATCTACTGCTGAAGCATTGCTATGTGTACATATGTATGCTATCTATGCTGATCAGCATTGCTAGGTATGTAATAGTATTGCTATATCACTGCTGATAGCATTACTATGTATGTACTAGTATTGTATCTACTGTGATAGCTTTCTATGCCAGTACAAGTATTGATATTCTCCGCTGATAGCTTGCTAGCGTAATGGTTTAGTACTATATACGGTTGATAACTTTGCAGTATGTAAATGCATTGATATTTCTACTGCCTGCCTGAAATTTAACTGCTGCCTTATACGCATTATGTATTGATGTATGGATCTATGCTGATAGCCTTGCTATGTATTGTACATAGTTTGCTATCTACTGCTGATAGCTTTGCTATGTATGTATACAGAGTAGTATTGTTATCTAATGTTGAAGCTTACTATGTATTACATAGATTGCTATCTTCATGGCTTGATAGCAGTACTATGTATTACATAGTTATTACTATCTACTGCTGATAGCATATTGGTATGTATGATACATAGTATTGAATCTACTGCTGATAGCATGCTATGTATGTACAAGTATCCTCCTTCCCTAACTAGTATATTGCAATCTACTGTGATAGCATTACTATGTATGTACATAGTATTGATATTCTTACTGCTGATAGCATTGATATTATGTACAATAGTTTACTATCTACGTTGATTAGCATACTATGTTGTACTAGTTATGCTATTACTGTGATAGCATTGTTATGTATGTACATAGTGTTTGCTATCTACTGCTGATAGCATTAATATGATGTACATTATGTTTACTATCTACTGCTGATAGCATTGGTATTGTATGTACATAGTATTGCAATCATATGCTGATAAGCTTGCTATGTATGTACATTATTGTATTGCAATCTATTGTGATGGATAGCATTACTATGTATTGTACCTGTATTGCTATCTACTGCTGATAGCATTGCTATGTATTAAATAGTGTTGCTATATACTGCTGTGATAGCATTACTATGTATTGTACATAGTTTTATATCTTACGCTGAAGCATGCGATGTATGTACATAGTGGATTGCTATCTACTGCTGATAGCATTGCTAGGTATGTACCTTAGATGCTATCTTACTTGGCTGATAGGCATTTACTATGTTATGTACTCGTATTGTATCTACTGCTGATAGCTTTGTATGCATGTAATTATTATTTGCTATCTACTGCTGAAAGCTTGCTATGTACAGGTATTCTATTCTACTGTTGATAACTTGGCCTATGTATGTTACATGGAATTGCTATCTACTGCCTGATGAAATACTGATCTGTTGCTTATCGCTTATGTATTGTATAGTTTGCTATCTACTGCTGATAGCATGTGCTATGTATGTACATAGTATTGCCTATCTACTGCTGATAGCTTTGCTATGTTACTGTACATAGTATTGCTATCTACTGTTGATAGCATTAATATGATGGAACATGATTGCTATCTACTGCTGAAGCTTGGTTATTAAACCTAGTATGTATATCTAATGAGCTGATGGCAATGGCTAGTATGTAGAGAGATTTGTTATCTACTGTTGAGTCGATTACTAGTATGTGCTTGGTATTGCTATCTACTGCTTGATAGCATTCCTATGTATGTACATTATTATTGCGTATATCTACTGCTGATAGCATTGCTAGGTATGCACGTAGTATTACGATCTACTGCTGATAGCATTACTATGTATGTACATAGTATGTGCTACTACTGCTGATAGCATTGCTATGTATGTACGTAGCTCTTACTATCTACTGCTGATAGCATTATATGTATGTAATAGTAATGCTATCTACTGCTGATAGCATTGGTATGTATGTACATAGTTGCTATCATGGTGGATACTTGATAGCTTGCTATGTACATATAGTATTGATACTGTGCTGATTGCATATGTGTATGTCAGAAAAGGTTGCTGTATTTTTTCTGGTTTTCAGATTTTATATTGTGCTTAAACAATGGTTTTCTGCCTGTATAGCATTTTGTATTACACATATTATTGCTATCTACTGTTGATAAACATTACTATGTAAGTACAAAGCAGTGTATCTACCATCAATTGAATTGATTTCATCAGAAATTAAAATTGCGGGTTGCTGGTTGGTATTATTACTGCATCTTCAAAAATGGCCAGGGGGCACTGTATTCCAAAGGTGGATATAAGGTGGCAAAAACTGCAAAATGTGGAAAAAAGTTTTTTTTTTCCTAAACCATGAAATTGTGATGTTGATGTACGTGTTTAGGTACATAATGATGAAAATTAAGCAGGGATCAAAAATATTATAAAGCAAAGCAAGATATCAACAACCACAATGCATTGTACATGTTTGGGTAGCAGAGAAAATGACAAAAATAACTTCTTTAGTGTAGCAAAAAAAACAGACAAAATAACTTGTTTGGGTAGTTTTTTACTTGTTTAGGGGGGCATTTTGGAAGTTCATGTTCACACATACATATCCACTTTGAATAAGAGTGCCCCCATCTCCCAGGTAAAAGTTATGTGCGGGTTAATAGAGCACATGTATTGCATATAGTAATCTACTGTCAAAATTGACATGATTGAACTTAATGCAAAGTACTGCTAGCGCAACATATTTCAGACACCATGATGAGCGCCAATATTATTACTTTTGTCACTTACACAGATCTATTTATTACCTTCATCTCCTTGCAATTTGTTGGCCATGGTGGACACCTTAAACCCTTCTCCAGAAACTGTCTCATCACTTAGAAATCTCACCCACATTTGACTTTCCTGGCTCGTGATTGGTCGTAACATCATAATTCACCATCAGGTTTCAGTTCATGTCAATCGGGGGTGTTGCACAAGAAACCATCATTATTATAAAATCTACAGTCTGCTCCAAGTTAAAAATGGGTGATAGTGTATGCTACTAAAAGGTTTGGTCACTGATATGTTCCATGTTATATCCTATAATGTGGAAGAAAGAAAAAAATTTTATTACTTTTTCATTTTGGTTTACTAAATTTGCCATAATTATAGTCTTAAAAAATCAGTGATTGACAATGTCCAGAATTCACATTTGTACACATAAATCTTATTTTGTTATAGCATTTTAAGGCAATGACTTAGTCACAAGTTGATTTAAAGCAATATTAGCACATTTTTTGAAAAGAAGCGCCCCCAATTTTCAAAAATTTGATATTGTTGGCACCAGTTACCATTGGTAATTGTCTAAGAAACTATACCTGCGAACGAGAATGCTAACAAATGCCTATTTATCACAAAATAAGCGTTTTTAATTATAAATTGGGATCCCAGATTGGACTTAACGGCAGAGCTGAAATGATACGTTTATGTCCCGTCCATGATGAAATAGTGCCACATCGAGGAGAAAATAACATCAAATTATTTCCCGGCTATTTCACATGGGAAGGACGTTTCCGGGGGCGTCTTGGGAATTATTATCGGGGATCCCCGATCATTAATTATTCTAGTACAAAATTCCTTCGTTGTGGACACATAGACATTTTCGAGCTTAAAACTATCCACAGGTATAGTTAACTAGACCAGTTACCAATGCAAACAACCGGTAAAAAATCTCCAAATTTAAAAAATCTAAAAATTGGGGCGCTCTTAAACAAAATGTGCTAATATTGCTTTAAGGAGTAATACCCTGAACACCTTCATGTATGGCTGTAAAGGCCGATTTTTGATCTGCATAAGACAGCAGTACTGGTGCGAAACAGGTCAACCTGGCCTCTAATTCCAGTATGTGTTCCTACCTACCCAATGAGCCAACCTAGTTCAACGGAAATCAATGGTCTTGCGGGATAAGCTCACACTACTGCTTTATATTGCAACTATGTGAAACAAAACCTTAGGGGCTCAACAATGCCCATACCGGAATTAGAGGTCAGGTGAACTGATTCGACGGTACTGGCAAACAAAGCCCAATGTTTGAACAGTGTCTAGTAGATTTTGTCGACTGGCTAATCTCTCTCTGTCTTTCCCTCCCTTCACCCCCCCCCTCTCTCTCTCTCTCTCGTGGCAATTGCATATTGAGCCATTAATGGTTTGCCATTGGCAGCTGTGACATCGGCTTCAAATCGGCACCCTTTACTGGTCCAATATTGGTAAAAAATATTGACCCAAGACAAGCATGCAGCCAGTATAGAGCCATATATTGGGATAACATTGGCCCATTATTGACTTAAAACCAATTGATTGCTTAAAAAAGCAAGGCAAGAACTCAGTCAATTACAGGAATACAGTCAAATACATGTAGGAATACAGTCAAATACAATATAGGAATACAGTAAAATGTCTCAACGATGATTGTTTTAAACAGAGCACATTATTTCAATGACATTATACTATATTATACTAGTTTCAGACTTTCAGAAAAATATTGACTATTTGACTAGCTCAAAATATCTAATTTATTTAAACATAGCAGCTTGAAAAAATACATTAAAATAATTGTTATAAAAGAACATAGGGCCATCATTGGCACAACACCGGTACAACATTGGTTACAATATTGGTCATAACCAATACTGTTATTAATTATACATCGGTCCAATATCTTGGGCCCAAGAGCAAAATATATTTATCCAATATAAAAGCCAATGAAACATAAATACTGGCCCAACATTGGACCCTCACCGAGTTGCTGTCTAGGTTGTCTCGAGAAAATTAGAAAGTGTGAGAAGCTTCAGGGGCATGATATCTTTTGGAAAAAGCAAGAGCATGCATAGAGCATGTCTCCATTTCAATGACTATTTATGACTTCACTGAGAAACGGGAAATGTTGCATAGCTTCCCTTTGTTATGTAGCCTTTAAGTGATGCCTAGATAGAAATTTTGTCCTTCATAAACTACAAAGCCACAGGAGGCAGCCCATTATTGAAAGTACCCCTGGCCAAATACCGATTAGCTTATACTGATGTAGTGCAATGATTGCTGAGAAACACTCACGCACACCTCCTATTACCTATTATACATACCATGCCACATAGAGTTAACCTCTCATTATATAAATATTCCATTCATTGATTGTCTTTGCAAGTAATCATTAAGATGAGGCCATTGCGTTTCTTCTAGAGTCCTGCCGGTGGGAAAGACTGTTATATAATCCAGCGTGTGCCCAGGAAACAAAAAAAAACCATGGCGCAAATAAGGTCCACAATACCCACAATGCCCCTCATATATGTTGCTAATTAAAATCCTGCACATCTTCTTGGCAACGGCATTATAGTTGGGGGGGGGAGGGCATATATGGACATTCATTTACCTACTGAATCCTGAATTATACTTTTTACATAAAAGACTAGTGATTTAAAAATATGTAAAGCAGTATTTGGTTGAAACCAGCATGTAAACCTTGAGCAATGTTCGGCAAATTTATAATCAGAACGTTTCAATGCATCAAATCTCATGAACATATATAGGATGCCCTTTTTTACTTATAAGAAATAAAATTACATTAATTAATTCGTGTTAAAGCCTCTAATCACAAGATCTGAATCAATCCGCGTGTTAAACGAAGCTACCTGTTTCTTTCATAGTTATCTTGATACCCAGTGATGTGATTCCACCAAACATACACTCAACTCACATAAGTTCTCTCAGGCTCAGACGGTCCTATTAACATGATTCAAGAGATTCAATCAACTTCCTACTGTTGTTTTCTTTCTGTTTGTTTCCTGAAAAACCGCAGAAGCAACCTTGAGTACTTTTGACGTCGAAAATCAAGCACACAAAGTGCGCCTTCAACTCTGCCCTTTATGTGTTCACATATATTTGAAAGGTTTAAGCAACATGAAAGGCTGTGAAAACCTTTTGATTCCCAAATAATTCATCAATGGCCTCCGCAATTTTTTTTTCTTTTCCTGTTATAAACCAAGAACCTCGGCCATCCGCAGAAGGGTGCTTTTATATTACCCATCCCATTTAAGGTTTCCTATAGTTTAAGGTTTCTACAAAGAACCATTTTCCTTGTCTACAGAACCTTTTTGGATTCTATAAAGAACCCCGTTAAGATTTGTTAGAGTTCTTCATAGGACCAAAAAAGGTTCTGTAGCCAATAAAAAGGGTTCTTTGTAGACCCTTAAACTCTATGAACCCTAAAACAAATCACCCTTCAGAGGTTGGTGAACAGAAAGATTAATTTTTCAATTGGCCACAAAAATATTTTAGAACCAAAGTGTCCTCACTGGCCTTCCACATTTTCGAACCGTTTCAAATATATGTGACATACCACATTCCTAGCCCTATTTAAATTTAGAAGGTACTTCATAGAACTTTTTAAGGTCCTTTATAGAACCATAGAAGTGCTTAGGGTGAAAATACGGACAAAGAGGGTTCTATGTTGAACCTTTTATTTCTAGAGTGTTCTTATAAAAAGTAACTACACGAGAGAACCGCTTGGTCCTTAAATTTTAAAATTTTATATTGTTTTTAACATTTTTGAATGAAATTGTATTCAGGATATTATTCAATGGAGCCTTTTCGTGAGTTTATAACGCTTTGACCTTTGCGCTTTCAACCTTGACAACTTACCTACATCTACCATACTGGCTTGAATAACAAAACCGCCAGTGATGAGGATTGCCACAGAACTGTCAACGTTATCCATTCTTGATTCACTACTTTAAAATTTTCTCAGGAATCTCTCAGAAGACACTTTGACCCAGACAAATAAAGAACCGCAGTCTCTGGTGATATTTCAAGACCGTTTCCAATGGTAACGATATCATAACCTCGCTCTGTTTGAAAGACTTCAAAGCTTAAAGAGGACATCCATGTCAACTGGAAAGTCGATGTACCATCACAAATTTTGGTCGTCTCATATATGGTGAGGGGTAACCTGGACTCGTAAAAATGACAGCCTTCTTTATGTCTCGAATTCCACACGGGTCTAATCAAAAAAGAAAAAGAAAGGTTCACATTTGTGTCAACCCCCGCGTGCCACCATTTTCTATTCTATTTCAGGATCCTTACTAATAATGCTCTGCATATGCGTTTGGTTGTTTAAGCACAACATTTCAATCGGATTACAATCTATTTCTTTATGCCATTAAATCTTTATAATTATATGATCATTCGGGAATCTCCGACTGCATCAGTTTCTGTGAAGGCCTTCATGAATTACCAGTTTGTAAGCACCCATGGTGACTTCGATATAATTGGATCAAGATGTCAAACTTTGAAATGAAACAAAATGACAATTTAAAAAGCAAAAATTCCCTTTTCATCGAACACCATGGTGTATGTATATTAATTCTACAGGTTATTGACCATAACTGACGTACCAATTGGAGTTTCAAAACCAAAACAGGTCCAATTTGCTCAAGTTCCTCATTGATGGCCAGACCAGCTACGCTTATTGCATACACTGTTGAAAACTGAAGATCCTCAACACAGCACACTTGTTGCATTGCCCCCAAATACACTAACAGGTTCCGGCAATACAAAAACAATGTTATAACAAGAAAATTGTTCCTTCAATGGTTTGAGTATTAACATGATTAAAGTCGGCAACAAAAGCAAAGTGTTTTGCATTGGCATAACGCGGTAGGCGTAGCGCGATTTAATACAACCAAACACGGAACACACGTAACGTTGGGTTCTGTTACTCGAACTTCTGACAGTGTTCCCTTTGTAGGCTCATTTTGCACCTCAAAAATGGCTGATTTACCCTGCTGTTTAAAGGGTCATTTTCCAGAATCTGTACCCATTTCTGGAATTTTTCTAGGAAAACCTCCCCCATGTCTAAAGATTTTGTATGAATAATCAACCCATTGTAGCGGTACATCCTCGTATGATTCATACATGTATATTATGTTAGTAGCCACCGGGCGCGAACCAGTTTCAACATTTTGACGCACTTGACGCAATATAATCGCTTTAATCCTGTTCCTCCAACAATACACCGGCTGCAGCAATATTTTATTCTTTTCGAATCAATATAATTGTATTACAAAATGTTCATATTGTCTTACGTTTTCCCTCTGGATCATCTATTTCATAATAGTGGATTCTGTAGCCAAAGACATCGCAGTTGTAAGGGGAAACTCCCACGTGACTTGAATACTTCTTGGCGTCAGTGCCTCTCCTTCGACATTTCTTACTGGGGTATCATTTTTCTGGAAATCTTTAAAAGTCATAAAGGGATATTAATATCCATTGAGAATACCTCAAAACACATTGAGTGAATAGATAAAATGTATATCAATTTATAAGAGTTGTTGCCACCATCAATAGACCCCTACTGAGGGTGAACATATAGAATCTTATATTATGAAATAAAGAAATTTTTGAAATGTCAAGCTCAACCGCTGTTAAAATATCAGATGAAGGCTTATAGTGGAAGATGAGATTTATCAGAAGACAATTTGACATATATATCGAACGTGGAGTTATACAGCGTTTTGCTGCTACATACCTTTTGGAGTAACCTCACAAATATAGCGATAGTTATACTCGTCACACACCTCATCATATAAGTCGCCATTATCTGCCAGCACAGCACAATCTTGTTCACCATTGTTATCAGGTTGTCCCGGTGCCCATAGGTTCCATGCCAGGGTTCAGAGTCGCCCCAGTCCACCCATTTCCACACACTCTCTACCGATACGTCATAGTAACCAATCCACCAGGTGGCATTAGAGTCAATTGCAGCTTTCTGTTCGGATATATTGCACTTCTTCTTGATTGTCCAAGATTAGCAGATCGTATCGGTAACACTTTGGACACCTCCTCTTGCAGAATGCCCAGTATTGTGTCGCCGCCCTTGAGAAATAATAGTCATCTGTCTTGTGACCTCTTTCGAAAGCCATCTGGGCAACAGTACTATGACATGACAGAAAAAGAGAAATGTCGATATTAGATATCAGCTTCATCAAGTTGTATGCTTTCATACTGTTTTCTTTTTTGAAAAAAAAGGATTCGACTTTTTTTGATTGGGTTAATAGCCTTCGTTTTCTGAACAATCAAAATACATTTCTGGTGGAAGTCATTTTATGGAGGGAGTTTAGTTTTTTTTTATCCACGTTACGGGTTTCCACATAACCGGTCCAACTTGTTCGCGTTCTTCGTTACTCGTTAATCCTGCCACCTTATACAACAGCATACTCTGTATAAGGTTGTAGACCTGAATACTGCACCTTGTTACCTTGCCACCAATACACTTACTGAACCTGCAATAGTATTTTGTGGTGGGATCGAATGTTAGTAACATATTATCAGTAATAACTACGTTTAAATTGCAATGTTCACAGCATCACAAAACAGGCTATTGTAACATTTGAGCACCCATACATGGGCCTTTTTGAATGCATACTGACCTTTTACCTTTTTGTTCGGGGTCAGTCACTTCGTATAATAACTCTGTAGCCAAGACATCACGTTTTATATGGAGAAACTTCCCAGTAGCCATATGCTACTGGACGAATGCTTCAGCGTCAACATTTCTGGCGTTTGTTTCATGTTTCCTTTAAATTCTGTAGAACCACATAAATGCAAGAAGGTAACTTATAAACACTTAATAAAGGGATCTTCACGTTTCAAACTATGCTCCATACTATCCCAACTATCCCATTAAGGTTGGTTTAATTGATTGTACCATATAAAGATCATGTTCAGGTTACCTTTTGGAGTGACTTCAAATATATCGGTAGTTTGTACTCGTCACAGACTTCATTATACATACAGGCGCCATTATCTCGCCCTTAAATTACAGCCAATCTGTTCACCATTGTTTATCAAGGTTTGTCCCGGTGCCCATAGGTTTCCATGCCATTGTTCAGAGTCGCCACAGTCCACCCATTTCCACACACCCTCTACCGATACGTCATAGTAACCAATCCACCAGGTGGTATTAGAGTCAATTGCCGCTGTTTCTGTTGCGGATATATTGCACTTCTTCTTGATTGTCCAGATTAGCAGACATTATCGGTAACCTTTGGCATCCTCCTCTTGCAGAATTCCAGTATGTCTTCCCCCCCCCCCCTTGAGAAATAAATAGTCATCTGTCACTTGGGACCTCTTCAAAGCATCTGGGCACAGTACTTGAAGAAACGAGAATGGCATGTTAAATTATCAGCTTGATCAAGTGTATAATAATTATTGCTTTCATACCGTTTTTGAATGATTCAACGATTTCTTGATTGGTTTAATAGCTTTCGTTTCAAACATTAAAATCAGACACCTGATGAAGTCATTTTTACAGACTATGCAAAATAAAATTTTCGGTTATTTTAAAAAATGCCCCCGTGCTCATATTGGTCAACGAGTTATATAAAGGTTGGATTTCTGGCATTGGAGTTATAGGTTGAAGCAACTGAAATTAGTCCTGGCATTCAAAGTCTTTCATGGCACATGTCCTGATTATCTTAATTTTAAGTTTCACGTTTGACATCTGTGCTACACTACATTACCAGGGCAGTCCTTTTAATGTTTATGTACCAAGGTGAAAGGTCAACGCAACACACTTTCTTTCTTTACAGCTATAAAAAACTTTGAATTTTCTACCAAATTTTTTCTTCTTATCGTGTCCAAACACTGGTGGGTTCCTCAATCTATCCAGCGAGAGATGGTACAACGTCGGGCTGTCTTCACTGAATTCTGCCAGGTTCCCTTGTTTGTGCATTGTTGCTCCCGCATTGGGCAGACCAAGAAGTGTTTCCATCGTCTGTGGTCTGTTCCCAACCACAAGTAGAGTCCTGATCTGCTTCCATGTTGCCCCACTTCTGCAAGGAAACCTAATCGGCCAATTCTGGTTCTCATCTGTTGAGGCCTCG